>CAJQUN010002334.1:0-28518 GCA_907163345.1 Haberlea rhodopensis | reverse complement strand
GAAGCAATTCTTCAACTTAGACAACAAGTAACTGGTGAAAAGCGAAATGACTTTGATGGTATAGATGTTATGTCATTCAGAGAACAGAATGAAGATGTTGATGAAAGATGAAGAAGAAGTTATTACAGACATCTTACTATTACTGAAAAAGACATTACATGAGGAGC
The DNA here is from genome assembly GCA_907163345.1 of Haberlea rhodopensis. Classification (NCBI taxonomy): domain Eukaryota; kingdom Viridiplantae; phylum Streptophyta; class Magnoliopsida; order Lamiales; family Gesneriaceae; genus Haberlea; species Haberlea rhodopensis. The sequence continues at coordinate 28,351 of CAJQUN010002334.1, read as the reverse complement.
ACATGCAACCTGAAGCTACCCTCGAAGAGTAAATTACTCTAGAGGAAGTAAAAAGGAAGATTCAGGGGAACTACAATGAGGATCCTCCAGCATGGTGAGAGTATGAGTTCGTAAGGTACAAACCGATCCCCATGAACCAGGAAGATCGGAAAGATATGCAGATGATACTAAGGAACATCTTGACCTTAAGTTAATCAGCAGATGTTTCTCCATACAGCAGTCAGAGATTTCTCGTACGGAATCATGGAGAAATTAAAAGAGGAAAACCAAGATTGGTGATCAATTACAAATGTATCAACAAGATCTTGGAATTCGATGGATACTATATCCCAAGCAGAGAACATTTGGTAAATAGCATCAAGAATGCCAAAGTGTTTTCTAAGTTCGATTGTAAGTCTGGATTCTACCAGATTAAGATGGAGGAAGAAAGCAAAAGGTTCACAGCATTCTCCACACCACAAGGACATTACATCTGGAATGTCATGCCAATGGGATTGACAATACTCCCCAATTCCCTTTGAATTTAATTTGCACTATAATTTCAAACCGAAATTATTTAATCCAACTCTGGACTCAAATTCAATTCCCAAGAATAATTTCGCAATGAACTCATAATTAACACAATTATAGTCAAATAATTAATTGTAAATTATTTGGGGTATCACAACTTTTTATCAGATTTCACAATGACAATATCATAATCAAAATATTGACATTCAGACAGACATCTTAAAAGTCTAGCCTTTTCTGGTTTTGATTCGATTTTATTTGTTAGAAAAGACTTAACACTTGTACTATCTATTTCCAAGATAAATTTATTTGCTAGTAAAAATAATGGCCATTTTTAAAGGCCCTCCGACTGCAAAGAACTCTTTCTCGTCGATACCATCGAACTGTTTCGTTGTCTGAAAAGAGACCGTTACCGTATCTGCATGGCATTTCTCAGTCGGGTGTTGCTTTCATTAGAACTGCTACCCACCAATGATCACTGGCATCTGTGTATAACACCAGTTATCCTCGTCAGTTGGGATTGCAAGCTTTTGTAGGTGTCTGTAAACTTCCTTAAGCTGTTTGATAGCTTGTCTGTGATCTTCATTCCACTCGAACTTAACATCTTTTTTGAGTAATGGGCTGAAAACGTTTCTGTGATTTGCTAGGTTATTGATGAACATCCCAACAAAATTAACAACTCCCAGAAAACTCTGAAGTTGTTTCAAATCATTGAGGTCATCTGGATATCCTTGCACTTTTTCCATGATATGATTCTGCAAGATGATTCCAGATTCATCGATCTCAATTCAAAGGAATTTGATCTGTCTTGTAGCAATAACTGCATTCCTTTCGGAGAGCACTAATACTTCATTGTAACAAACATCTGAAAAGATTTCCAAATGTTTAAGATGTTTTTCGTGTTTCTTGACGCGATGGGGATATCGTCAATGTACACGAACATGAAACTTAAGAAATCTCTTTTGTTGGAAATAAAATAATTAAGTTAAATGATTATAATTAAATGGTATAGACTTAAAAGCTAGTATTGGACTTAAAACACACCGATCCTCCATTTCACCCAAACTAAATCGATCCACTCTTCCCCCAATTTCCCCCTTTCACGCCGTCTCTTCTCCTCGGTGCAAGAGGCGATTTCATCCCCTGTTTCAAGCAAGATTTGGTTAAGGTTTGTGTTGAAATCCCTTCTCATACTTTAATGGTTATTTTCTTAGCTTTTTACTCTAGCCTTGCTCGACGTTTTCTTGCTGTTTTGGGGAGGTGTTTGGCCGATCGAGTTTCTGCCAGGGAAGGGGGCGCTTGATCTTGTTTAACCAATTTATTCTCATTGTGTTGTGTTGTTCGATTTTAGATCATTATTTCGAAAGTGGGCAAAAAAATAATAATCGGAACATGGTGTGTGTAATGCGCAGGTTATGTTTGCTTTACTGTGTGTTAGTGTGTGTGTTTTCCAGCCTATTTTATTGTGTATAGGTGATGCTTATGCAAGATTTTGTGTTGTATATACGCTTATGTAGGTGCCCCATCGTGTATTTGTGTGTCCCAGCATGTTTTGACTTGTGTGTTGCTATATACACATATATGTGTGTGTATTACAGTGTATACATGTGGAACAATGGGTTAATGATATGGTAGTAAGGTTAGTCCAATGGTGTAGGCTCTTACTACATATGTGAAATGATAAGTCTAAGTACGAGTGGATACTGTGATGGCTAAATGAAATTGTATTTCATTTATACAAGTCTTTAAATGAGGAGTTTGGTTGTTAATTGAAATTAATGTAGAGCTATTAAATTTACACAGATACGCCATGAGCCTCGGGCTAAGAGGGTAGCTTTACTTAAAGTGTCTACGCAGAGGTACGTAAATTTGTATGGGCTATAATAGGATAAATCGTTTATACTTCGTGATGTGGTGATTGTGTGTCACAGGATGACGTATATTTTGTTGCGTAATAATGAAGTCATGAGGTTATTGTGAATGTCATGGGCTGAGATGAGGATAACTTGTATAATATGCGTGTTACGGTTGACATGTGAATAAGGTGTATATATGCGTGTCCCGGGTTGACATGAGAAGAATGTGTATGATATTATTGGAATGATTTGTATAATATGCGTGTCACGGGTTGACATGGGAATAAGGTGTATATTTGCGTGTCACGAGTTGACATGGGAATAATGTGTATGGTATTAGTGTCACGGTTGACATGGGAATAATGCATATGATAATAGTGTCACGGGTTGACATGGAATATGCATATGATAATAGTGTCACGGGTTGACATGGGAATAATATGTATGATATGTGTGTCACGGGTTGTCATGTGAATAATGTGTATGATAGTAGTGTCACTGGGTTGAAATGGGAATAACATGTATGATATGCGTGTCAGGGTTTCATGAATATTATTACGTGCCTCCGCTAGAGAGCGAGGATGAGTATTTATGTATATGTGCCACCAGTAGAGTGAATAATGTGTTTTTATGATATATGGGTCGCATGCTTATTGGAAATACATATTGTGAAAATATGTTTGAATCATGTGGTGATTGTATGGATTTTACAATTGGATATTGTGCAAACAATATTATAATTATCATTGTGGATATGTATCATTGAGAATTGTGAAAACAGGAACAATCGGGAGATATCTTAGTATTTTAGAAACAACAGGAAGTATCTCTTCATGACATCATATTACTTTACCTTGTCCAATTATGAATTGTATTTGGATATTCATGTATATGTTTATCTTGATGGTTTGCTCACCTTGTGTGGGGTTGTTTCTGTGGAAACAGATGACATGTATAGCTTTTGGGAAGCGTGAGGAGATAGCACTGATGAGTATAGAGGAGGGGCAGGATCAAGTGGAGCTAGACGTCCGTAGTATAATGGTATAGAATTATTGTTATCTTTTTATTGGGTTGTAATATTTGGTTTAGTACTATTTTGTCTGTCCCCCCCTTTTTTATGCCGAGCGTTAACTAGATGTTTATATTTTGGTGGACTTTATTGTTGGATTAGTATTGATTACTAGTTGATATTGTTGGAGGAAATCTTATGATTGTTTTTTTTTGTGGATAGTGCAACTTACGGGAGACTTTGCCAAATTTTTGTAGAATCCCATGACATAATTAAGATTATATGCTCATTCAATTATTAACCCTGATTTACCGTAAGTGGGGTCTTACATTAGTGGTATCAGAGCAGTGATTCTGAGAACTGAGGACAATGGCTAGATGCTTAGACTAATTCGAGGCCTAGTGAGACTTGAGACTCGAGATAGTGACTATACTTATGTTTTTGTCCATGTGTGGACGAGCATACCATGTCTCGCTGATTATGAGTATAAAATCTTAGCTGTATATGCATGAGGAGTATGCTATGTGTAGGCAGTAGTATATGTTGATGTACTAGGTATGTATGGTACATGTTGAGATGATTTACCACTGTGATTGGAAGAGTTAATTGAGGGTTTTAGATTTGCGATGCTGTGCTTCCGCGTGATAATTGAGAGGTGTTCGATAAACTTATTTTCATATACCCTTAATTGAGTTCAGGACTGCATGATGTGCTTTTTTTGGTGTTCAATGTGACACGAAGTGATCTTAAAGATACGACTATGGATTATTATCCATGTATGGGTGACAGAGCATCTTAGTGTATTAAAGCATCATAGATACTTGTTGATAAATTGAATTAAAGTGGTAATGATAACAACATTATAGCTCTTATTGTAGGGCTTATTATGTGAATTGTAAATATCATGTAATAAGGGTATTGCAATTTATTGCCCTTGCGTATTGAGTAAGCAATGAGGAATAATTAGTGTACCGTTGTTATAAATTGCGAAGGATAAATGGTGCCGCAATTATAACAAACGATGGAGACTATTTTACCACTGTTATAGCATGCGATGAGAATTGTGCCGCCGCCTTATAACGAGTAGATGAGTACAGTGATTTTGTGTATTATATGTGCCACTGGTTGGCGTAAGGCTAAAATACGTGTCATGAATTGACAATCGACTATTATGACAAGTGAAGTTACTTGATGATTAAGCGAATGTATAATGCAGATATGTGTACTTCACTTCTGGACACATTCGTGTTTAACGAGTGTGATTTTGAGTTCTTTGTAAATGATTATCAATGGTTAATATATGTATATTATATGTGACAATGTGGATATGCCACGGATGTCGATACGTATATGTGTGACGATGTGGATATGCCATGGATAGCTATTGCTACGTATATTATATGTGATGAGGTGGATATGCCACGGAGAGTCGACACGTAGATGTGTGACGATTGTGGATATGCCACGGATAGCTAGTGCTACATATATTATAATGTGACGAGGTTGATAGGCCATGGATAGTCGACACGTATATGTGCTGACGATTGTGGATATGCCACGGATAGCTAGTGCTACGTATATATATGGATGAGGTGGATATGCCACGGAGAGTCGACACGTATATGTGTGATGATGTGGATATGCCACGGATAGCTAGTGCTACGTATATTATATGTGACGAGGTGGATATGCCACGGATAGTCGACACGTATATGTGTGGCGATGTGGGTATGCAACGGATAGCTATTGCTACGTATATATAATGTGACGAGATGGATATGCCACGGATAGCTAGTGCTATATATATTATATGTGATGAGATGGATATGCCACAGATAGTCGACACGTATATGTGTGACGATGTGAATATGTCACGAGTAGTTTATGCTACGTTTATATGTGCGTTGTGAGGATGCCACAAAGTAGTTGGTACATGAGTATATTATATATAGGATGAGTTGGCTACAACCAAGCAGCTTGTGTTTTGTATGTAGTTGAGGGAAACTACGTACTTATATTATGATGTGTATAATTGATGTGATGTATTATATACGTATAGAATATTAGATCTCCTAACAATTGAGGGCATCGAGATGGTCTAGATTGTTATTTTTAATTAGAGAATGTTAGATGATGATCTACTATATCTAATTTGGTGAGTAGTTTAATAATGTACTCCTGATGGAAACTTAAGAATTGTATGAAGTGGTGTAAGAACTAGTACGGGTTGATATACCAGATATAAGTTTGTGGTACATGTGATAGTGATATATGTATATACCATGAGGTTTGAGGTTAAATGTCGTTTGACGATTGATGTCATGATCATATAATGGGCTCGGTGTAGCCACCTATATTGATAATTGATGTGTTTGTGGTGAATCGTATAATGGTACGATGTGGGATTATAGTGAACTCGGTGTAAGTCACTAGAATGATTTGATTGGTAGATATAAAATGTGTGTGGAGGGAAATGAAGGTTGGGTAATCCTTGTATTGTTAATTATACCAGTTGTGTGTGGGTCAATGGGAATGACCTCGATGTGTATCATGATTTGATTTTATTGGTCCGAGTGATAGTGGTTACAAATGAACTTGATAACGATACTTATTGTTATTTGTTTGGTTGTTATTGCATTGAAGATGCAATGGTGAGCTGTAAACCCGGAAGTGTAGAATATAGGTTGGTCTGATGGCACCGTTATATTTTATATCTCTTAGGGAGATAATGATGTACGATGTGTTTAGTTTGGAGTGTTACCTGTCATGGAGACAGTGTGGTATGGATGGCATACCGTTATGTTTGTTAATTGTTTGAGCATTACTGGTGGTGGATTTAGTAATGGCTCCAAGTTAATTGTGAGGCGAGCGTCTTAAGGGTGATGCTTTAGAGTAATTGAGTACTATTTCTTTAGTATAGAGCATATACGGATTGTGTACGAGTTACGGGATTGTACTTGTGATTCTTATGTTAATGACATTATTGCACTATCACAAGTTAGTTATGCATATGTTGGTTCAGGATACATTTCGGTAGGGATACATTTGATTGTTGGTTCGAGTTTGGGAGTTCGTATATGTGTAATGCTTTCTTTGAAGGAAAGAGGTATTTAGATACCTGTTTGGAATCTTGGAGAGGTTCGAATGAGTCGGTATGAACGGTGTTGATGACGGATTAACGCCACTAGTTGACGATTGTCCAGATATTATTCTCTAGTATGTGAGAATGTTTAAGTGTTTGACAGACATGTCCGAGGCATGTGGGTATTGTCGAAAATACCATAGAACGAGTATGACATTAGCTGTGCATGAAGGATATTTGGTATTGAGGTAATGTTTATCGATATATGTATAAAGCATTGTATGCTAGTTGACAACTGAAAAGTGCGACTTAGTTGATAGATCTCTCATAAGGAGATTTTGTCATCTTAGAGATCAGTGATCTATATGGATTCAATATATTCAAAAGGATAGTACATGGGTACTGGTTGACTCTTTTTTGAGAAGAGATTGTCGTACTATTGTTAAGGACTCGTTTAGCGATCCAGTTAACGACTTAACTTCGGTGGTGTATTGTTGTGAAATGCATTCTGTCAATGTATCTGTTCGGTGTGAATCATGTGATTGGATGAGGATGTTCGATAGTGCGTTGGGCCAAGATAGGATTTCTTGGAGTGAACATTTGTTGATATCTGTTTGATTTGGGTTGTATTAACCGGTTATTGAGGGTCACCCAATTGAGTTGCAAATAGAGCAACTTTTTTCTCTCAGAAGGTATAATTCTATTATTCATAATAGAACTGGAGGAATGGGGACTGGGATGAGATAGAGTACACCCTCTGTATACTAAATGGTTTCTTTCGAAGCAGCTGTGTTTGACGTTTGTAGATCTCAAGGTTTATTGAGGAATTGTATATATGATATCTACGATGGAATCAAGAGTGATTCATGTAATTAAAGTCCAGTGGGAAAGGCGGCGTGTTGAGGAGGCCACGTGGGAGACGGAACGACACATGACTCGGCACTACCCCTAAACTATTTTGCTGGATTATGAAGTTTACTTCGGACACTTTGGTCTTTGATAAGTGTGTGTTTAAATTTCGGGGTCGAAATTTTATTATTGGGAAGAATTGATACACAAATAATTTACAATTAATTATTTGACTATAATTGTGTTAATTATGAGTTCATTGCGAAATTAAATTCTTGGGAATGAATTTGAGTCCAGAGGTGGAACGGGCTCATCTAACCCGGAGGCAAGGGAGTCAAGTACCCCTGCCATGAGTGCTGCAGATGATGCATTTCCTTGAGGATGTACAAGCTATAGCGAATGTTGAGGTCATGTGTCATCCACAATCTGGACCTCAAGTCAAGCCAGCACCTCTGGGGTAAAAGAGGGAGAGTTGAACATTATGCCAATGACTAACACCTCTAAGTTTTCAAATTAACAATGATTTAGTTTCTTCACCTATGCCAGTATTACCAAAGCACTTGGGAGAAACTAATAAACTAGACGATGTATCAACACAGACAAAACAATTGTTGATATCTTTGGAAAATATCCGAAGGTTTGGATGAAGCCAGGCAACCATCCAAACGACTGGCTTCACCAAACGATGTTCAAGAATGGTATAATTTCGGAGCTCTTGCTTCGGTTTATACTGTTGCACCAGTATTCTCTGAAATCTCAGAATTAGCAAAATGGATCAGAGAAGCTGTTCACGAGGACATGGGCCAATAATCCAGATTTGGACAGAGGAGATACTTTTGGAGTTGTATTTTTTTCAGCCCTGGCTTCAGAACCAGCAAAATAAAGGTTTCATTGAAGCTTTTCATTTTATCAAGCTTAGACGACCCAGACGGAAACGTCTTAAAAATATAAAAAATGGCGCTACCAGAGGACGTGCCAATGTTGGCTGGAACTATCATAGAAGATGAAGTTTCAAACCAGACGAGCATGGAGACTTTGGGTTTGTCTAACGAAAATGGACAAGTCAAATACTCATTTAAGTTCTTCAAGAATTCAGCCAACGACACTTTCATGCTGAATTCCATGACAGGAACCTCAACAAGATTTGCTGAAGAACTATTCGAAACAAAGAGGATAATTCTTTGGGAAAACAAGATTCCGGCGGGGAAAAGAGACTTACGAAAAATTCCTGCAATATGGCACAAATTGGCCGATGGATAGATCATATTTGGCAAGCATGCCTGGAGCAGAGAGAACCCACGAAGCTTCGGGAAAGGATTCGATCCAAACCCAACAGATCAGAGGCCATGAAGAGACAAAAGACCTGCTAACAGAGAGAGCCCGTTTTCCTAAAGCTCGGGGACCACAAAACCAATAATGTAAAGATCCCCGACAAAGGAAATGGTGTGGAACCATTAAAAATTAGTGCGGGTAATTATTAAACGCACTAGGACAAAAATAATGGATCACTCACGATAAATAAATTGGCACACAAAGACAAAGATGTCCCAAGACCCACGTTGAAAGTTAAGGCGCACTCACGGGCGCACTCAACAATTAGCAAGATTTGGAATCCGAAGTTGAAGTCCGGCTTCATGCCTATATAAAGGCCCTCATTCAGGAAGCTAAGACATCCAAAATTCTCCATAATTTTCTGAAAATAAAAAATTGTCGTCTCAAAGCTTTGTAATCTTTCACTTTCATAGCTTGGTAATAATTTCTCTTTTTGTAATCGTTTGTAATATTGTTTTGTATTTCAGTTTATGTGTTCTTGAGTCAAGCCTCATATTATGAGAGGCTAAACAGTCTGTCTTCTCCGAAAGGAGACGTTTTTAATGTAATAGATATTATCAGTATTTCCAGAATAAAATAAAGCTTGTGCCCCATCTATCTCCCAGATTTCTTTAAATCCTTCATTATATTTGATTATACCGTACGCCTAAAGTAGGAAATGAATTAGGGTTGTGCTGTGCCGTTTCTGAAGGAGTCGGATAACTTGCAGATTAATCTCGCCTGAGGGGCTGAGGCTGGATGGTGAGGAGCCATTCGTAACAACATTCTGGAGGCAGTAATTTTCCAACTGGTGGTTTTGTAACCCACCTCACCCGGTGCCATTATGGTCAAGATGTATATTTCAGTTTGTTAAAATTGGATTGTAATTTGGAAGCATGATGAGCCTGTTATTCATTTTTAACATAATCTTTAACTCGGGTTTTGAATTATAATTAGAAGAACGTTATATGAACTGTGAGTCCTTTGCAAAAGTATGCTCTTGAGTTCATCCCGGTATAAGACAGAAACTGAAGGATCTCATGTTCGTAAATGCTACTGTTTGGTGAATATTAGGATAAAGAAGATGATAAATAGTGTATAGAGACATATTTGTTCTTTAAAACATTTTCTTAGGGTTAAGAATGCAATTTTATTAAAGTTGGTGGATCACTTGGACCACATGAGGTTATTATTGTCATTTCAACCAAGAATAGACCTATATGATCTAAGGTTTTTAACTGGACTAAGATGATTTATGTTTCAGGGAAAACGATACCAACCCGCAATTTTCCCAAAAATATTCCTCTATTGGACTAATTTTTGGGATTTTTTTAGGGGAAAAGTCGGTCCGGTATTTCGGCCCAGTCCACCAAATATTTGACCTTTCATTTAAGTACGATTTGAGCGTTAAATTACTAAATTACCCTCATCTTCTTCCTTACATGCATCATCAAAACTTTTGCTCATTTTCATCGCTTCTGTTGTTCTTGTTCAATCATCGTGCCACTTCTTCTTCAATGGCTACAAAAAAATTTTTCTCACGGTCATTCCTCCCACCATTTCATCGAAATCGTTCAAAGATTCCTATAAGTTTTCAAAAATTTCATCGAAATCGTTCAAGTATTTTACTGTTAATTTTGTCTTAATTTTGTCAATCCTTCTGTGGCGAAAATCTAATAATATGGCTCCAAAATCAAAGAAGATTTCTCAACCAAACCACCAACAAACAACAAGGGAAAGAAAAAGGTGCTCCAAAATCTGGTAATCATTAATCTAGGGTTTTCACATATTAAACTATTTGTGTGTTATTGTAAGTGCTTGTGTCTATAATGCATGAGTACTATTGAATACCTTATTAACACCGCATTAAGAAATGTTTTTAGTTTTTTATTCTAAAGTAACATGAGTCTATCGGTGCATGTAATTAACATGCACCGACAGACTCTGATGGTGCATTTATATTACATACACAACTTTTTAAAATCTTAGTCTGTTGTATTAACACCACATGAACAAATTGAGACCAATGGAACATGTTTTTAGTTTTTTATGCTAAAGTGTTACATATGTGTACATACTTGATATGTACTAACGATGCATGTCAATACACAAGCATTGATTCACAGTTGGTTTCTATTGGTACATGTTGCATTTATCCAACATGAACTACTTGAATGTATCGGTGTAAATACACATGCACCAATTCACATTTGTTTCTATTGGTGCATGTGATTTCACATGCGCCGGGTAGACCATTAGTTGCATTTATTGACATATGCTTGAATAAATCTTTTATAATGATTTTACTTGATATGTACTAACGATGCATTGTAAATACACAAGCAGTAATTCACAGTTGGTTTCTCTTGGTGCATGTGTATAATACATGCACCGATATAAAATAGTTGCATTTATCCAACATGTAATAATTGACATTTATTTCTATCGGTGCATGTGATATACATGGACCGGTAGTTCCTTCATATCATTTATCCAACATGCGAGGCTTGAATATATCTTTTATAATGATTTTACTTGATATGTACTAACGATGCATGTAAATACACAAGCATTAATTCACATTTTGTTTTTTTTATCGGTGCATGCATTTACATGCACCGATAAAAAACACTGTTGCATTTATCCAACATGTACAACTTGAATCTATCGGTGCATGAACAAATTGAGACAATTTGTATTGTCTTCGGTGTACTCACTCCTTATGCTAAAGTATTCTCACTCAGATGGTGCATGTTAATTATATATATTAACACCGCATTAACATGCACCGATAGACTCAATTTATTAAATTCATTGTTTTAGTTTTTTAACTGACACTAAAATTTTCTCTCAGTTACACCTCCATCATCACCAAGCTCGGAAGAAATTACAAAGAAATGGAATAAACAAACCACATATCGGGCCAACCTACAGGCAGTATAACAGAGATAAAGGCACTTGAACTCAGTCAAGTTCACATCAAAGTGCTAATGAAGACACCGTTCTGGCCTTTACTGAACCCCATTTTTTCAAACATAATTGTCCTCGATCATTGCAAAAAGCGTGACATATTAGTAAAAGAAATCATTGGCTGCTTCAACCGAAAATCTCAAGATTTCACATTCGGAGTATATACAATGAAAATCAGGACAAATGACGTGCGTATACTCTTTGGAATAAGGAGACGGTAAAGAAGATTGATATGCAGCTTCGGGATTACAAACGTACGGAATTCTTATATAGGTGCTTTCCAGAAAAGAAATGAGATAAAAAGGACATAAGGATGAGCAAGGTTTAATCTACAAAAGTTAAAAATAAAGGCACAAAGCAACATTGATACTGATGTCAATGATGTTGCTCGTTTGGTGACTCTATACATTCTTGCAGCCTTTTTCATATCAACAAAATCATCGAACATTCCATGGGCGTACACATCGGTTGTTGAGGACCTGGACATGATTTGCAGCTACGATTGGTCCAAACACATATTGAATACATTGCTCAACAGCCTGATGCAGCCTGGACTCTGAAAAACACTCCGGATGTGTTCTATTACTACCTGTAAGAAGTCTTTATAATCAATCTTTAAACAACAATTATTTCTTCATGTTTTTATAATAACATCGATTCTATATACTTTGCAGTATTGGTTATGTGAGAGGACGGAGCTCATAAATCCAGTCCATGCCAACCTTATCTGAAGGTTCCTTAAGTGGAATCTTGAGGATTTTTACAAAGGATTCAAAACATTGACATCAAAGAGCTCGCCCGTGATTATGTAAGTTTCTCGTACATTCAATTTAACTATGCTGGTGCATGCAATTTAAGTAGACTGGTGCATGCAATTTAACTTATGCTGGTGCATGCAATTTTAGCTATGTTGGTGCATGCAATTTAAGTAGACTGGTGCATGCAATTTATCTATGCGGGGTGCTGTGGTGCATGCAATTTAACCTTGTGCTGGTGCATGCAATTTAACTTATGCTGGTGCATGCAATTTAACTTGTGCTGGTGCATGTAATTTAACTATACTGGTGTATGCAATTTAAGTAGCCTACTTAAATTGCATGCACCCACAGCACCCGCCATAGATAAATTGCATGCATCAGTCTACTTAAATTGCATGCACCAACATAGTTAAATTGCATGCACCAGCATAAGTTAAATTACATGCACCAGTTCTACTTAAATTGCATGTCACCAGCATAGTTAAATCTGAATGTACGAGAAACTTACATAATCACGGGCGAGCTCTTTGATGTCAATGTTTTGAATCCTTTGTAAAAATCCTCAAGATTCCACTTAAGGAACCTTCAGATAAGGTTGGCATGGACTGGATTTATGAGCTCCGTCCTCTCACATAACCAATACTGCAAAGTATATAGAATCGATGTTATTATAAAAACATGAAGAAATAATTGTTGTTTAAAGATGATTATAAAGACTTCTACAGGTAAGTAATAGACACATCCGGAGTGTTTTTCAGAGTCAGGCTGCATCAGGCTGTTGAGCAATGTATTCAATATGTGTTTGACAATCGTAGCTGCAAATCATGTCCAGGTCTCAACAAACCGATGTGTACGCCCATGGAATGTTCGATGTATTTTGTGATATGAAAAAGGCTGCAAGAATGTATAGAGTCACCAAACGAGCACATCATTGACATCAGTATCAATGTTGCTTTGTTGCCTTTATTTTTAACTTTTTGTAGAATTAAACCTTGCTCATCCTTAGTCCTTTTATCTCATTCTTTTCTGGAAAGCACCTATATAAGAATTCCGTACGTTTGTATCCCGAAGCTGCATATCAATCTTCTTTACCGTCTCTTATTCCAAAGAGGTATACGCACGTCATTTGTCTGATTTTCATTGTATATACTCCGAATGTGAAATCTTGAGATTTTGGTTGAGCAGCCAATGATTTCTTTTACTATATGTCACGCTTTGCAATGATCGAGGGACAATTATGTTTGAAAAAATGGGGTTCAGGTAAGGGCCAGACGGTGTCTTCATTAGCACTTTGATGTGAACTTGACTGAGTTCAAGTGCCTTTATCTCTGTTATAAACTGCCTGTAGGTTGGCCGATATGTGGTTTTGTTTATTCCATTTCTTGTAATTTCTTCCGAGCGTGGTGATGATGGAGGTGTAACTGAGAGAAAAATTTATGTCAGTTAAAAAAACTAAAACAATGAATTTAATAAATTGAGTCTATCGGTGCATGTTAATAGCTGGTCGGGAGTTATGGTATATATATAATTAACATGCACCATCTGAGTGAGAATACTTTAGCATAAGGAGTGAGTACACCGAAGACAATACAAATTGTCTCAATTTGTTCATGCACCGATAGATTCACGTTGTACATGTTGGATAAATGCAACAGTGTTTTTGATCGGTGCATGTAAATGCATGCACCGATAAAAAAACAAAATGTGAATTAATGCTTGTGTATTTACATGCATCGTTAGTACATATCAAGTAAAATCATTATAAAAGATATATTCAAGCCTCGCATGTTGGATAAATGATATGAATGAACTATCGGTGCATGTATATCACATGCACCGATAGAAATAAATGTCAATTATTTACATGTTGGATAAATGCAACTATTTTATATCGGTGCATGTATTATACACATGCACCAAGAGAAACCAACTGTGAATTACTGCTTGTGTATTTACATGCATCGTTAGTACATATCAAGTAAAATCATTATAAAAGATTTATTCAAGCATTATGTCAATAAATGCAACTAATGGTCTACCGGTGCATGTGAAATCACATGCACCAATAGAAACAAATGTGAATTGGTGCATGTGTATTTACACCGATACATTCAAGTAGTTCATGTTGGATAAATGCAACATGCACCAATAGAAACCAACTGTGAATCAATGCTTGTGTATTGACATGCATCGTTAGTACATATCAAGTATGTACACATATGTAACACTTTAGCATAAAAAACTAAAAACATGTTCCATTGGTCTCAATTTGTTCATGTGGTGTTAATACAAACAGACTAAGATTTTAAAAAGTTTGTGTATGTAATATAAATGCACCATCAGAGTCTGTCGGTGCATGTTAATTACATGCACCGATAGACTCATGTTACTTTAGAATAAAAAACTAAAAACATTTCTTAATGCGGTGTTAATAAGGTATTCAATAGTACTCATGCATTATAGACACAAGCACTTACAGTAACACACAAATAGTTTAATATGTGAAAACCCTAGATAATGATTACCAGATTTTGGAGCACCTTTTTTCTTTCCTTGTTGTTTGTTGGTGGTTTGGTTTGAGAAATCTTCTTTGATTTTGGAGCCATATTATTAGATTTTCGCCACAGAAGGATTGACAAAATTACAGACAAAATTACAGTAAAATACTTGAACGATTTCGATGAATTTTTGAAAACTTATAGGAATCTTTGAACGATTTCGATGAAAATGGTGGAGGAATGACCGGAAAATTTTTTAGCATTGAAGAAGAAGAGGGCACGATGATTTGAACAAGAAACAACAGAAGCGATGAAAATGAGCAGAAAGTTTTGATGATGCATGTAAAGGAAGAAGATGAGGGGTAATTTAGTAATTTACGCTCAATCGTACTTAAATGAAAGGCAAATAATTTGGTGGACTGGGCCGAAATACCGGACCGAATTTTCCCTAAAAAAATCCCAAAAATTAGTCCAATAGAGGAATATTTTTGGGAAAATTGCGGTGTGGTATCGTTTTCTGAAAACATAAATCATCTTAGTCCAGTAAAAAACCTTAGATCATATAGGTCTATTCTTGGTTGAAATGACAATAATAACCTCATGTGGTCCAAGTGATCCACCAACTTTTAATAAAATTGCATTCTTAACCCTAAGAAAATGTTTAAAGAACAAATATGTCTCTATACACTATTTATCATCTTCTTTATCCTAATATTCACCAAACAGTAGCATTTTACGAACATGAGATCCTTCAGTTTCTGTCTTACCGGGATGAACTCAAGAGCATACTTTTGCAAAGGACTCACAGTTCATATAACGTTCTTCTAATTATAATTCAAAACCCGATTTAAAGATTATGTTAAAAATGAATAACAGGCTCATCATGCTTCCAAATTACAATCCATTTTAACAAACTGAAATATACAATCTTGACCATAATGGCACCGGGTGAGGTGGGTTACAAAACCACCAGTTGGAAAATTACTGCCTCCAGAATGTTTACGAATGGCTCCTCACCATCCAGCCTCAGCCCCTCAGGCGAGATTAATCTGCAAGTTATCCGACTCCTTCAGAAACTGCACAGCACAACCCTAATTCATTTCCTACTTTAGGCGTAAGGTATAATCAAAATATATGAAGGATTTAAAGAAATCTGGGAGATAGATGGGCAACAAGCTTTATTTTATTCTGGAAATACTTATAATATCTATTACATTAAAACGTCTCCTTTCGGGAGAAGACAGACTTGTTTAGCCTCTCATATATATGAGGCTTGACTCAAGAACACATAAACTGAAATACAAAAACAATATTACAAACGATTACAAAAGAAAGAAATTATTACCAAGCTATGAAAGTGAAAGATTACAAAGCTTTGAGACTACAATTTTTATTTTCAGAAAATTATGGAGAATTTTTGATGTCTTAGCTTCCTGAATGAGGGCCTTTATATAGGCATGAATCCGGACTTCAACTTCGGATTCCAAATCTTGCTAATTGTTGAGTGCGCCCGTGAGTGCGCCTTAACTTTCACGTGGTCTGACATCTTTGTCTTTGTGCCAATTTTTATCGTGAGTGATCCATTATTTTTGTCCTAGTGCGTTTAATAATTACCGCACTAATTTTTAATGGTCCACACCATTTCCTTTGTCGGGGAATCTTTACATTATTGGTTTTTGTGGTCCCGAGCTTTAGGAAAAGGGCTCTCTTGTTAGCAGGTCTTTTGTCTCTTCATGCCTCTGATCTGTTGGGTTTGGATCGAATCCTTTCCCGAACTCGGGTTCTCTCTGCTCCAGGCATGCTTGCCAAATATGATCTATCCATCGGCCAATGTGTGCCATATTGCAGAATTTTCGGTAAGTCTCTTTTCCCGCCGGAATCTTGTTTTCCCAAAGAATTATCCTCTTTGTTTCGAATAGTTCTTCAGCAAATCTTGTTGAGGTTCCTGTCATGGAATTCAGCATGAAAGTGTCGTTGGCTGAATTCTTGAAGAACTTAAATGAGTATTTGACTTTGTCCATTTTCGTTAGACAAACCAAAGTCTCCATGCTCGTCTGGTTGAAACTTCATCTTCTATGATAGTTCCAGCCAAAATTGGCACGTCCTATGGTAGCGCCATTTTTATATTTTAAGACGTTTCCGTCTGGTCGTCTAAGCTTGATAAAATGAAAAGCTTCAATGAAACCTTTATTTGCTGGTTCTGAAGCAGGGCTGAAAAAATACAACTCCAAAGTATCTCCTCTGTCCAAATCTGGATTATTGGCCCATGTCTCGTGAACAGCTTCTCTGATCATTTTGCTAATTCTGAGATTTCAGAGAATACTGGTGCAACAGTAAAACCGAAGCAAGAGCTCCGAAATTATACCATTCTTGAACATCGTTTGGATGAAGCCAGTCGTTTGGATGGTTGCCTGGCTTCATCCAAACCTTCGGATATTTTCCAAAGATATCAACAATTGTTTTGTCTGTGTTGATACATCGTCTAGTTATTAGTTTCTCCCAAGTGCTTGGTAATACTGCATAGGTGAAGAAACTAAATCATTGTTAATTTGAAACTTAGAGGTGTTAGTCATTGGCATAATGTTCAACTCTCCCTCTTTTACCCCAGAGGTGCTGGCTTGACTTGAGGTCCAGATTGTGATGACACATGACTTCAACATTCGCTATAGCTTGTACATCCTCAAGGAATGCATCATCTGCAGCACTCATGGCAGGGGTACTTGACTCCCTTGCCTCGGGTTAGATGAGCCCCGTTCCACCTCTGGACTCAAATTCAATTCCCAAGAATTTAATTTCGCAATGAACTCATAATTAACACAATATAGTCAAATAATTAATTGTAAATTATTTGTGTATATTCTTCCAACTAATAAAATTTCGACCCGAAATTTAAACACACACTTATCAAAGACCAAAGTGTCCGAAGTAAACTTCATAATCCAGCAAATAGTTTAGGGTAGTGCCGAGTCATGTGTCGTTCCGTCTCCCACGTGGCCTCCTCAACACGCCGTCTTTCCCACTGGACTTTAATTACATGAATCACTCTTGATTCCATCGTAGATATCATATATACAATTCCTCAATAAACTTGAGATCTACAACGTCAAACACACTGCTTCGAAAGAAACCATTAGTATACAGAGGTGTACTCTATCTCATCCAGTCCCCATTCCTCCAGTTCTATTATGAATAATAGAATTATACCTTCTGAGAGAAAAAAGTTGCTCTATTTGCAACTCAATTGGGTGACCCTCAATAACCGGTTAATACAACCCAAATCAAACAGATATCAACAAATGTTCACTCCAAGAAATCCTATCTTGGCCCAACGCACTATCGAACATCCTCATCCAATCACATGATTCACACCGAACATATACATTGACAGAAAGCATTTTCACAACATACACCACCGAAGTTAATTCGTTAACTGGATCGCTAAACGAGTCCTTAACAATAGTACGACAATCTCTTCTCAAAAAAGAGTCAACCAGTACCCATGTACTATCCTTTGAATATATTGATCCATATAGATCACTGATCTCTAAGATGACAAAATCTCCTTATGAGAGATCTATCAACTAAGTCGCACTTTTCAGTTGGTCAACTAGCATACAATGCTTTATACATATATCGATAAACATACCTCAATACCAAATATCCTTCATGCACAGCTAATGTCATACTCGTTCTATGGTATTTTCGACAATACCCACATGCCTCGGACATGTCTGTCAAACACTTAAACATTCTCACATACTAGAGAATAATATCTGACAATCGTCAACTAGTGGCGTTAATCCGTCATCAACACCGTTCATACCGACTCATTCGAACCTCTCCAAGATTCCAAACAGGTATCTAAATACCTCTTTCCTTCAAAGAAAGCATTACACATATACGAACTCCCAAACTCGAACAACAATCAAAATGTATCCCTACCGAAATGTATCCCTGAACCAACATATGCATAAACTAACTTGTGATTAGTGCAATAATGTCATTAACATAAGAATCACAAGTACAATCCCGTACTCGTACACAATCCGTATATGCTCTATACTAAAGAAATAGTACTCAATTACTCTAAAGCATCACCCTTAAGACGCTCGCTCACAATTAACTTGGAGCCATTACTAAATCCACCACCAGTAATGCTCAAACAATTAACAAACTAACGGTATGCCATCCATACCACACTGTCTCCATGACAGGTAACACTCCAAACTAAACACATCGTACATCATCATCTCCCTAAGAGATATAAAATATAACGGTGCCATCAGACCAACTATATTCTACACTTCCGGGTTACAGCTCACCATTGCATCTTCAATGCAATAACAACCAAACAAATAACAATAAGTATCGTTATCAAGTTCATTTGTAACCACTATCACTCGGACCAATAAAATCAAATCATGATACACATCGAGGTCATTCCCATTGACCCACACACACTGGTATAATTAACAATACAAGGATTACCCAACCTTCATTTCCTCCACACATTTATATATCTACCAATCAAAATCATTCTAGTGACTACACCGAGTTCACTATAATCCCACATCGTACCATTATACGATTCACCACAAACATCATCAATTATCAATATAGGTGGCTACACCGAGCCCATTATATGATCATGACATCAATCGTCAAACGACATTTAACCTCAAACCTCATGGTATATACATATATCACTATCACATGTACCACAAACTTATATCTGGTATAAACCACCGTACTAGTTTTACACCACTTTCATACAATTCTTAAGTTCCATCATGAGTACATTATTAAACTACTCACCAATTAGATATAGTAGATCATCATCTAACATTCTCTAATAAAAATAACACATCTAGACATCTCGATGCCCTCAATTGTTAGGATCTATAATTCTATACGTATATAATACAATCACATCAATTATACACATCATAATATAAGTACGTAGTTTCTCAACTACATACAAAACACAAGCTGCTTGGTTGTAGCCAACTCCATATATATTATATATATACTCATACCAACTACTTGTGGCATCCTCACAACGCACATATAAACGTAGCATAAACTACTCGTGACATATTCACATCGTCACACATATACGTGTCGATATGTGGCATATCCATCTCATCACATATAATATATATAGCACTAGCTATCCGTGGCATATCCATCTCGTCACATATATATATATACGTAGCAATAGCTATCCGTTGCATACCCACATCGCCACACATATACGTGTCGACTATCCGTGGCATATCCACCTCGTCACATATAATATACGTAGCACTAGCTATCCGTGGCATATCCACATCATCACACATATACGTGTCGACTCTCCGTGGCATATCCACCTCATCACATATAATATACGTAGCACTAGCTATCCGTGGCATATCCACATCGTCACACATATACGTGTCGACTATCCATGGCCTATCAACCTCGTCACATATAATATATGTAGCACTAGCTATCCGTGGCATATCCACATCGTCACACATCTACGTGTCGACTCTCGTCATATCCACTCATCACATATAATATACGTAGCAATAGCTATCCATGGCATATCCACATCGTCACACATATACGTATCGACATCCGTGGCATATCCACATTGTCACATATAATATACATATATTAACCATTGATAATCATTTACAAAGAACTCAAAATCACACTCGTTAAACACGAATGTGTCCAGAAGTGAAGTACACATATCTGCATTATACATTCGCTAATCATCAAGTAACTTCACTTGTCATAATAGTCGATTGTCAATTCATGACACGTATTTTAGCCTTACGCCAACCAGTGGCACATATAATACACAAAATCACTGTACTCATCTACTCGTTATAGCGGCGGCACAATTCTCATCGCATGCTATAACAGTGGTAAAATAGTCTCCATCGTTTGTTATAATTGCGGCACCATTTATCCTTCGCAATTTATAACAACGGTACACTAATTATTCCTCATTGCTTACTCAATACGCAAGGGCAATAAATTGCAATACCCTTATTACATGATATTTACAATTCACATAATAAGCCCTACAATAAGAGCTATAATGTTGTTATCATTACCACTTTAATTCAATTATCAACAAAGTATCTATGATGCTTTAATACACTAAGATGCTCTGTCACCCATAACATGGATAATAATCTCATAGTCGTATCTTTAAGATCACTTCGTGTCACATTGACACCAAAAAAGCACATCATGCAGTCCTGCTCAATTAAGGGTATATGAAAAATTAAGTTTATCGAACACCTCTCAATTATCACGCGGAAGACGGAAGCACAGCATGCAAATCTAAAACCCTCAATTAACTCTTCCAATCACAGTGGTAAATCAATCTCAACATGTACATACCTAGTACATCAACAATATACTGCCTACACATAGCATACTCCTCAATGCATATACAGCTAAGATTTTATACTCATAATCAGCGAGACATGGTATGCTCGTCCACACATGGACAAAAACATAAGTAGATCACTATCTCGAAGTCTCAAGTCTCACTAGGCCTCGAATTAGTCTAAGCATCTAGCCATTGTCCTCAACTCTCAGAATCACTGCTCTGATACCATAATGTAAGACCCCACTTACGGTAAATCAGGGTTAATAATTGAATGAGCATATAATCTTAATTATGTCATGGGATTCTACAAAAATTTGGGCAAAGTCTCCCCGTAAGTTGCACTATCCACAAAAAAAAAACATCATAAGATTTCCTCCAACAATATCACTAGTAATCAATACTAATCCAACAATAAAGTCCACCAAAATATAAACATCTAGTTAACGCTCGGCATAAAAAAGGGGGGACAGACAAAATAGTACTAAACCAAATATTACAACCCAATAAAAAGATAACAATAATTCTATACCATTATACTACGGACGTCTAGCTCCACTTGCTCCTGCCCCTCCTCTATACTCATCAGTGCTATCTCCTCACGCTTCCCAAAAGCTATACATGTCATCTGTTTCCACAGAAACAACCCACACAAGGTGAGCAAAACAACAAGATAAACATATATACATGAATATCCAAATACAATTCATAATTGACAAGGTAAGTAATATGATGTCATGAAGAGATACTTCCTGTTGTTTCTAAAATACTAAGATATCTCCCGATTGTTCCTGTTTTCACAATTCTCAATGATAATATCCACAATGATAATTATAATATTGTTTGCACAATATCCAATTGTAAAATCCATACAATCACCACATTGATTCAACATATTTTCACAATATGTATTTCCAATAAGCATGCGACCCATATATCATAAAAACACATTATTCACTCTACTGGTGGCACATATACCATAAATACTCATCCTCGCTCTCTAGCGGAGGCACGTAATAATATTCATGAAACCCTGACACGCATATCATACATGTTATTCCCATTTCAACCCGTGACACTACTATCATACACATTATTCACATGACAACCCGTGACACACATCATACATATTATTCCATGTCAACCCGTGACACTATATCATATGCATTATTCCCATGTCAACCCGTGACACTATTATCATATGCATTATTCCCATGTCAACCCGTGACACTAATACCATACACAT
This sequence comes from Haberlea rhodopensis, assembly GCA_907163345.1. Taxonomy (NCBI): domain Eukaryota; kingdom Viridiplantae; phylum Streptophyta; class Magnoliopsida; order Lamiales; family Gesneriaceae; genus Haberlea; species Haberlea rhodopensis. Next base: position 5,871 of record CAJQUN010002334.1, on the reverse strand, counting down.
TATTCCCATGTCAACTCGTGACACGCAAATATACACCTTATTCCATGTCAACCCGTGACACGCATATTATACAAATCATTCCAATAATATCATACACATTCTTCTCATGTCAACCCGGGACACGCATATATACACCTTATTCACATGTCAAACCGTAACACGCATATTATACAAGTTATCCTCATCTCAGCCCATGACATTCACAATAACCTCATGACTTCATTATTACGCAAACAAAATATACGTCATCCTGTGACACACAATCACCACATCACGAAGTATAAAACGATTTATCCTATTATAGCCCATACAATTTACGTACCTCTGCGTAGACACTTTAAGTAAAGCTACCCTCTTAGCCCGGAGGCTCATGGCGTATCTGTGTAAATTAATAGCTCTACATTAATTTCAATTAACAACCAAAACTCCTCATTTAAAGACTTGTATAAATGAAATACAATTTCATTAGCCATCACAGTATCCACTCGTACTTAGACTTATCATTTCACATATGTAGTAAGAGCCTACACCATTGGACTAACCTTACTACCATATCATTAACCCATTGTTCCACATGTATACACTGTAATACACACACATATATGTGTATATAGCAACACACAAGTCAAAACATGCTGGGACACACAAATACACGATGGGGCACCTACATAAGCGTATATACAACACAAAATCTTGCATAAGCATCACCTATACACAATAAAATAGGCTGGAAAACACACACACTAACACACAGTAAAGCAAACATAACCTGCGCATTACACACACCATGTTCCGATTATTATTTTTTTGCCCACTTTCGAAATAATGATCTAAAATCGAACAACACAACACAATGAGATAAATTTGGTTAAACAAGATCAAGCGCCCCCTTCCCGGGCAGAAAACTCGATCGGCCAAACACCTCCCCAAAACAGCAAGAAAACGTCGAGCAAGGCTAGAGTAAAAAGCTAAGAAAATAACCATTAAAGTATGAGAAGGGATTTCAAACACAAACCTTAACCAAATCTTGCTTGAAACAGGGGATGAAATCGCCTCTTGCACCGAGGAGAAGAGACGGCGTGAAAGGGGGAAATTGGGGAAGAGTGGATCGATTTAGTTGGGTGAAATGGAGGATCGGTGGGGTGTTTTAAGTCCAACACTAGCTTTTAAGTCTATACCATTTAATTATAATCATTTAACTTAATTATTTTATTTCCAACAAAAGAGATTTCTTAAGTTTCATGTTCGTGTACATTGACGATATCCCCATCGCGTCAAGAAACACGGAAAAAACATCTTAAACATTTGGAAATCTTTTCAGATGTTGTTACAATGAAGTATTAGTGCTCTCCGAAAGGAATGCAGTTATTGCTACAAGACAGATCAAATTCCTTTGAATTGAGATCGATGAATCTGGAATCATCTTGCAGAATCATATCATGCAAAAAGTGCAAGGATATCCAGATGACCTCAATGATTTGAAACAACTTCAGAGTTTTCTGGGAGTTGTTAATTTTGTTGGGATGTTCATCAATAACCTAGCAAATCACAGAAACGTTTTCAGCCCATTACTCAAAAAGATGTTAAGTTCGAGTGGAATGAAGATCACAGACAAGCTATCAAACAGCTTAAGGAAGTTTACAGACACCTACAAAAGCTTGCAATCCCAACTGACGAGGATAACTGGTGTTATACACAGATGCCAGTGATCATTGGTGGGTAGCAGTTCTAATGAAAGCAACACCCGACTGAGAAATGCCATGCAGACTACGGTAACGGTCTCTTTTCAGACAACGAAACAGTTCGATGGTATCGACGAGAAAGAGTTCTTTGCAGTCGGAGGGCCTTTTAAAAATGGCCATTATTTTTACTAGCAAAGAAATTTATCTTGGAAATAGATAGTACAAGTGTTAAGTCTTTTCTAACAAATAAAATCGAATCAAAACCAGAAAAGGCTAGACTTTTAAGATGTCTGTCTGAATGTCAATATTTTGATTATGATATTGTCATTGTGAAATCTGATAAAAATGTTGTGATACCCCAAATAATTTACAATTAATTATTTGACTATAATTGTGTTAATTATGAGTTCATTGCGAAATTATTCTTGGGAATTGAATTTGAGTCCAGAGTTGGATTAAATAATTTCGGTTTGAAATTATAGTGCAAATTAAATTCAAAGGGAATTGGGGAGTATTGTCAATCCCATTGGCATGACATTCCAGATGTAATGTCCTTGTGGTGTGGAGAATGCTGTGAACCTTTTGCTTTCTTCTCCATCTTAATCTGGTAGAATCCAGACTTACAATCGAACTTAGAAAACACTTTGGCATTCTTGATGCTATTTACCAAATGTTCTCTGCTTGGGATATAGTATCCATCGAATTCCAAGATCTTGTTGATACATTTGTAATTGATCACCAATCTTGGTTTTCCTCTTTTAATTTCTCCATGATTCCGTACGAGAAATCTCTGACTGCTGTATGGAGAAACATCTGCTGAGATTAACTTAAGGTCAAGATGTTCCTTAAGTATCATCTGCATATCTTTCCGATCTTCCTGGTTCATGGGGATCGGTTTGTACCTTACGAACTCATACTCTCACCATGCTGGAGGATCCTCATTGTAGTTCCCCTGAATCTTCCTTTTTACTTCCTCTAGAGTAATTACTCTTCGAGGGTAGCTTCAGGTTGCATGTGCTCCTCATGTAATGTCTTTTTCAGTAATAGTAAGATGTCTGTAATAACTTCTTCTTCATCTTCATCAACATCTTCATTCTGTTCTCTGAATGAATGACATAACATCTATACCATCAAAAGTCATTTTTCGCTTTTCACCAGTTACTTGTTGTCTAAGTTGAAGAATTGCTTCGCCAAATTTACGTTGATCCTTCATCTTTGGGTGTCGAAGTCTGCCTTCATCACCACGCTTGTTGCGAAAACTGATGGGAAATTTCCGGTGAAATGCTTCTCGTAGTCATTGGACAAGGATCTTATGATCACAAAGGGTTGTGAAAATAAGTCGTCATGTCTCGTTCTCTTGTGTAAACCGCTTGAACGTCTGTAGGAAATTGTTTCCTAGCAGCAGATCAGCTCATGCATCATGGAAGTAAATAGGTGGGGTTGACTTTGTACCAGGGGGGTACCGCTGGCGCCACCGATTATTATTTTCGTCGCCTGGATTCCTTTGTTAAGAATAAGAATCCTCTTGGAAAAGTCTCTTGCGATAATGGCTGATAATTTCTCACCAACATCATTAGGGAAGATGTCACTTTTGGCCTGCATATTCTAGCTCTTGAATCAATATATGCTGCGAAATATTCTGCACAGTATTTCTCATATAACATCCCGACTGAGATGTATATAGAGAATGGACTGGTGGTCATCTGATTCGATATCTCTTTCCTTCTACCGTGAATTCCATTCATCTTCTAATCTTTCCCAAGTTTTATGTTCCTCAAGAAATTCGATCCCAAGAATGAGCTGTTCTGGGATCATACATGCACTCCCTTCAATTGTTTGATCAAGTTCAACAATATGAAGGTTTCTTTGGTACTTGCCAATTGAAGGTTGTTGCAAATAATAATCATCGCAGAGAAGATATTGTTCTTCTCAGTGATGTCGAAGATTATCTGCACTTCTCTCCAGCCTTCTGGGCATTTCAGCATTCCTTTGTTTTGAATACATCAGGGATTTTCTGAATCCTGCTCGAGACGGCATTCTGCTTTTCATTGTGATAGTTGCTGATTAACCTATCTTGTTGAAAAGACATCCTTCTTGGCTCGATCATAAAGCTCCTACTTTCGATGAATTCCTTTCTCAAGAATACTTCTGAATTATTAGTATTCGAGAGTGTGTATGACACATTGTAGGTGATCGAATAATGCTAGTTCATTCTTTCATCAAATCACTTCTTTAAAATCTTGATGATGAGTCAGAACCTTGTTGAAATTTTGATGATCTCCAAATTGTATGCAATTCTAGGATAGATGTTGAAACCATCTTTCCAGCATACAAATTTCTTACAACTGCTCCCAAACAAGAATCTTTGAGGTTCGGGATTCTCTTGTCGAAGATTGCCAGATTGAGTGGTGAATCAATTCCTTCATTGAAAGTTGCCTTGATGATTACTCTAATGCTGGCTCCAATATGAATCCACGAAAGTGTGTTAGCAACTTCTCTTTTTACTTTGTTCTAATCTCCTGGATTTCTCTTTAGGGGATTAACTGCATTTCAATTTGTTTCCCGTGAACTCCATCGGGATAGCAAATTCACTTGTTGTTACCTTATGGATAATTCGATGCTTACTGTTTCGAAGACCAATCATATCCATGGCTTTTTCCATTGCTCCAATTGTAAAGCCATCATACATCTGAAGCTTTTGCTCTTCCTTCATGATCCTCATAAGAGTTTTATGAGAAACAGTGGTATGAGAGAATAATCATGATGGTCTTCTTTGATCAGGTGTTGCAAGGAACTCTCTCATCACTCTGATTCTGAACTGGATTCACCTCCATTATCAGAATAGATCTCTTCTTTGAAGATACTTTCATCTGAGGGTATATCCTTAAATTGATACACATGTATCAATCCTGTAAATAAACAGCATCCTCGAACTCCTTAGTATGCTCGAACTGTCTTATTCTTGGCTTTGGTTTTCTGGATAATCTGTAGAAATGTGTCCTCTTGCTCCGCATGTCCAGCAATTACAATCTTTGAAACTTACATTTGCACAACTATGAGTGCGTCTTAAAGTTCTTTCATCGGTGCTATGCTAGAACTCGCTTGATTAGAACCTGTTGACAAGGTTCTACTTCTGGTTGGCCCTGATCTTTGCCCTGATCTGTAACTCCAGGCTTTTTGTTTTGACCAGAACTTCCTAGGTCTCCATGTAGACTACTTCTTCTTGAACTACTTCATCGGCATAATGAAGACTCTATGTTTCTTCATCTTTCGTCTTTGGGGGTAGTTTCCAATGATCGTAGGGATATCATTCTATGTACAGCAAAGATGAGCTGTTTTGTTGATTCCTATTAGCTTCTTGTAATTCTTTTGGAGTTTTTCTTGATAGCACCACTCTGCCAGCTTCATTTTAAGAAATGACATTCTCCTGGCCACCTTCTCTATTGCTTGGGGTGTATATTCCTGAATAAGAATTTCTCTCGACGGCGGTATTTTGGCAAAGAACGGTTCTGCTGCATCATTTTCTTGCATTTTTGTGATGTCCCCGAAATGATTATTGTGTTTAAGGCATAAATTGTGTTTCGTATGATTAATTATGATTAATAATGGTGGTAGTTGCCTTATGTGTTAGAATTAATCGCCATGTGGAAATGCTTGGTATGTGGACTGTAGAGCATTTCAGGGTGCACGTTATGCATGTTGGGTAATCGGGTGTTTAATGGCTTACATGTGTTAGTAGTCATTTATTTTGTGAAACATGCATTTAATTGATATTTGGCGCATTGTGGTGAAAATGTGTCTAAAATACAATGTTGGGCATAATTTGCATCATGTTAGGAAGTGGGGTTGTAAAATTTAATTAACTTTCATAACCCACTATAACCTCATATCCTCTTTACCCCCCTCACATTATTCAACCCCAACACTTTTCAAACCCTACCCTCTCCTCTCATTTTCGAGTTGAGCCCCAAGGTGGAAGAGGAATTCTTGCAAAACTTGATTCTTGTGATTTCTTGGTAAGATTTGGGGCCTATGAAGTAGTATTAGACATATCATCCCTTGTTGTTTTTGAGGGTTTATTTGTGAATTTGGGTTGTTGTTTGGAGTTGAAAATGGGTTTATTGGGGTTGGTATGTTTTGTGGTTGGGATTGTGGGATTTTGGGGTTGTTTTAATGTATATTGAAGGTT
>CAJQUN010002333.1:0-28522 GCA_907163345.1 Haberlea rhodopensis | reverse complement strand
AAAATTATGGTGAGAGAACTCAAGGACAGATGTAAGGACTATGACCGTGAAATTCCTGGTTCAGGAAATCAATTTCCAAATGTTGCAATTGAGGGCAATGAAGCCACCAGCATTATGACTTTGCAAGCTAAGTTGGATGAGTTGTGTGGGGAACTCAAGGAAGCGCGAATACTTAATGGACAATACATAGATCGTACAACATGGCTATCTAAGGATTACGAAACTAAACTAGTTCAGAATGAAGTTGAATTGGAGGCAACCAAAGCTATAATACATTTACAAAAAGAGATGGATAGACTTCAGAAAGACTTTCAAGTGCGTTTATGCTCTTGACTCAACAGAATTTAAGTCTTAAAAACAGCATTTTAGATAAGGAGGAAGAACTAAAATATGTCCGTGCAAAGTGGGAAAATGCAACTTTGGAGCTAACCACCTTTCTCATTGATGGTTCTAGATCCCTAGGAGATGCTGCTCGCCAAATAAAAAGTATTTCTCATTCCTTTCCCAGTGCCAATGATTGGGTCAGCGAACATGTTGAGAGAGCTGCTAAAATTTGTGTGAAAAGGAAGAAGAAACTATTCTGCTACTGCAGAAGAGTTTGAAAGATGCGCAAAAGAATGTGATGCAAATGGAACAAAAAACTATGCTCCTTGAAGAAAGGTGCAACAGCTGTACTTACTAATAAGCATCATCAGTGTGAAAATTCTTCAAGTGGAGTGAAATTACTGTTGTCTAAAATGTCAGATGATTCAACTGATGCAAAAGAATTCCCCGAACGGAAACCATCAGAAGATGGCCAAATTACTGAAAATCAGGCCTGTGATGCTTTATTAGTGGAAAATGTCCTCTCTGGTTATTCCATCGCAATATTAGAAGCAGTGCCAACACAATTATGTCTTTAACTCATAAAAATGCTTTTGGAACTGGAGATGTTGACACTAATCTGATTCTATCAGAGACTGGAGACGCAGTTAATGGTTCTTGTATCGATGCAGAAGAAACATTTTGTGTACCCTGAAGTCTGACATTCACATTACAGTTTCTCTATACAAGGATTTGGTGCAAGGTCTGTTGAGAGATGTTGGTGACATGAGGAAGGACATCATAGAGTTAAAAGGAGATCTAGAAAGCCTTAAATTTTCAACTGTTACAATTCCACCAGACGTTTGCCTAAGGCGTCAAGATCAGACGCGGATGCTGCATAATAACCAATTGATTTCTATATCTGCATGCTGTCACCAAGCTATGAATAAGCATTGCTGTCTGGATTCATTAAGGATGAGTTCATGGCAGTTTCTGTTCACGAAAAAAATCAGAGTTGTGCTGCTGAGGTTTTAAAATTGTCTAATCCGAATGCAATAGAGAACAGCGATAAGCGACTCGTAGATATACGTGATCATCATACTAGTCGAAGAGAGTCAACAGAGGCAGCCAAAAATTGGGAGAGGTAAGACAAGATTGGGTTTTTTTCGTACACGCTTCAAAATATAATATGTTTACATTTTTCCATGCTTTATTCATCACAATATTCTGTTACAATGACAGTTGGCAGATGAAGGTTATGTATTTCCTACCACAAACTTCTTACCAAAATCGAAGAGGTTTACAAAAACCATGGAAGAAGCTGATTGCATATTAAAAGCAATGCTAAAGGCAAATGAAAATGCAAACATGATGACGCAATGTGGAAACAATCAGGAAGGAATTAATGGCAGATAAGGAAAAATTGATTGCAGAAATAAAATGGCTAAAATTTCTAGATACTTCTGGAAAGATGGAGAAAATGAAGTACTGCAAGATCAGATCCAGTTTAGCTTTACAGAAATCGCTAATATCTTGTCTTCGCTTGAAGAATTTTTCACTCAAATACAAACAACTTTGAGTTATCAGCATGCAGTGACACCATCAAGTTGTTGAAGAGACACAATCTCTCTTCTGCAGCTCTAATCATGGTTGGATGCCTTGTTGAGGAAAGCTTTAGAGAGCGATATCAGCATGCTTGTCTTACAGTGCCAAATGGGGGAGTATGTTCACAAATTCAGAAGAATTAACAAGATTACTAATGCTGATAGATCCCCACTCCAAGAACGTTCTTTAGTTACAAATAAACTTGGAATTAGTAATGTAAGTTTGGATGACAACACTGCTTCTCATCCTGTTAAATGTCAAAGTGAAGGAAATCATATTGCAGATAAGTTTGGGAATAGAGAATAAAGAGTTCGATCTAGTCCATTGTGACACTGTAAGTAAAAACTCCGAACTCAAGAGAGAGCTGGAACGAAAAGATATCCTATTGAAAGGGTTATTTTTTGACTTCAGCTTGCTGCAAGAATTAGCCTCCCATAGGAAAGACATTAAGGATGAAATTGAAAAATTAATTGTTGCATCAAATGAAGTCCAGGATGAGCTACAGATCAAAAGAGTTCAGCTTGATGACATGCAAGCAAAGAATGCAAAATTTGAAGGCCGAATGGCTGAAGCTGAGCTAGCTTTATTTAACTCAAAATCTGAATTAGATCAGGCAATGGAAATGTCAAATGTTTTGTCTGAGCAAAATGTGGAGTTAAAAGATCTTTTGAAGGATCTTTATCTGAAAAACTCAGAGGCAGAGCAGCTAGTACAAGAGCAAAGAGAAGCTATCAAAAGTTTAGAAAAAGAAATTATTTGTTTATCTTCATCACCAGAGAAACATTTAGTGCCTTCAATGGAAGATGTTGAAAAATCTTTAACAAGGGTAACTGCAGATAGAGACCAACTTTTTGAAAAACTATGCTCTTTACAAGATAAGCTCGATATGGCATGTGCATTAGCTGATGAGAACCAGGCTATAGCTGTAGAAGCCCGTCAGGTATGTCATTTGGCTTGCTTTTTGAGATTGTTGTTGGTTCAATGTAATTCTGAATTCAAACTGAATTCTTTAGGAGTCGGAGGCAAGTAAAATGTATGCTGAGCAAAAGGAAGAGGAGGTCGAGATTTTAGAACGATCGGTTGACGAGCTTGAACACACCATAAATGTTCTAGAGAAAAAAGTACGTTTGCTTAGTGCTCTCTTTTGTAGAAAATCATGCTGCATTCTCATGTTTGTGTATTGTCAAGGATAGTTTTGTAATGTTATGTTTTAACGTTATAGTATTGTTAAAAGAAATTGGTTAGTTCAATATTGCCTACGTATTCACACATTTAAGGTACAAGAAATGGAGGAAGAGATGCAGAAAAACTGCGCAATAAAAGATACACTAGAATTGAAACTTCAAGCACTTAGATGTAGATTATCAACTGTCGAGGATTTTACAGAAAGTATCGCATCAGATAACACAAATTCAGCAGTGCTCGAAGATCAACTTTCAAGGTGGATAATGCCTGTGTGCTTTTCTGCATACTGTTATTCATCTTCAAAACTATTTCAAGTAGTTATACTATTCTGGTTCAGGAAATTGCACATCATATCACTGGAAATTAATGAGGCTCGTTGCCGAATAAGATTACTTAAAGCAGAGAATGCTGAACAAGCTAACGAGGTCTGGTTATATTTAGCAAATCTATACTGTTTAAGTTTTTTCATGAATCCTAATGCAAAATTGTGTTTTATCCTTCAGATCAATCAATTAAAAGATTATATCTCTGAACTTGTATTGCATGCTGAAGCACAGGCATCACAGTATCAACAGAAGGTAAATAAAATTAATCCGAAACATTATAAGTAGGTTCTTATCGGAAAGTTGGTATTTCACTCTTGATTTTACATACTAAATTTGAGTTACATTTATTCTCTCCTTGATTGTAACCCAAGTATTTAGGTTACATAATCTAGGGATTGTATTCCTTCTTTGGGAGTATCTATTCCTACATGGAAGGAAGAAGCTAGCCATAAATTATGTTACTTTTTCATGTATAAAAAAGTTTCGAGTGCTGAAAGATGAATGTGGAATATTTGCAAAACAGAAAGTTTTGTAGTTTAATTGGAAGAAACGTGGGATTGAAAATTATCTCTTTATTTCTTCAGTACAGAATTAGCAACAAGATACATATTTATAGGTTCACCTAACTGCCAAAAATCTTGACGCCATTTTGTGAAGGCTGTGTTGAGTTCACACATGTCCTCAATCACCTTGATCCCCACTCTTCTGTCAGAGTTGCATGGGATCCAGAATATTTTTTAGACGTGTTTTCGCCGGAAGTGGCTGTCAGCTTAGGTGATTCCATTGACATGGTTGGAAAGAGGTTGACGAAGAGGACGACTGCTAGCGCTCACGCAGCAGAAGCACGAGTAGGCTAGGCCTCACATAGGAAGAGGCTATGGTTCACCAAGAAAGACCCAAGACAGTAGTGGCTATGGATCATGCAAGAAACATGCGATGAGGCCACACACCGGAATGACGTGAGGAGGCCAACAACGACTAGGGCTCACGCCGGAAAGACGTGAGGAGGTCAACGATGGCTAGGGCTCACACAGGAAAGACGTGAGAAGGACAACGACAACTAAGGCTTGCACTGGGAGGATGCGAGGAAGTACGCGAGGAGGCTAGTACAGAAAGGACATGAGGAGGCTAGGACTTCTGCAAAAAAACAAGAAGAGGCTAGGGCTTGAACATGAAAGACGCAAGAAAGCTAGCGACTTGGTTCACGGAGAAGAGACATGAGGCAGCGGCGGCTAAGGATCATGCCGGAAAGTCGCGAAAGAGCTAGCGATGGCTAGGACAAAGAAGACTAGGGCTAGCACACGAGAGCGGCGGCGGCAATTGTGCAAACCCTTATCTTTGCAAGACTTACTATTCAGTAGGGAAAAGCATGGCTCTGATTTCATTCCATGTAGTTTAATATGGAAGAAACATGATATTGAAATTTGCTCTTTATTTTTTAGTCTAGAATGAGATACAACATACATATTTATAGATTCAACCAATTAAATCTAGTAGTCTAAAATACCTAGGATTCTATTCTATCTAGGAATTTAAAATATCTAGGATTCTAATATATTTAGGAATCTAATATGTCTAGAAATCTAATATATCTAAGGTAATTCTAATAAACAAGCAAAGATTAAAATACAAAAATGTATTCATCCTAATCATCTAAATAACCACATGATGCACATTCAACAAATATTTGTTTGAATATTTCCTGCAAGTTTGTGTTAACGTCCACGTGGTAAAACGCATTTGATCTAATCAATTCAGGACAAAATTTGTTTTTGATTTGGCTGTTATTTGATACTTGTATAATTTTAATCATGTCAATTACATGCAACTACATTCTGTATTTTGAACAGTACAAGAACTTGGAAGCAATGGTTCGTGAAGTTAAACCAGATTTATCATTAGCATATGTTGCACCAACTGTGGCAAGTGCAGATAAAATTTCGACAAAAACAAGGGGTTCTAGTTCACCATTTAGATGCATTGCTAGTCTGGTCCAGCAGGTGAATCAAGAAAAGGATCGTGAGCTATCAAATGCTAAACTTCATATTGAAGAGCTTGGGGCGCTGGTAGCCAGTAGGCATAAAGAGGTAAATACATGTCACGCATGAAATTTTCTTTTGAAGTTTACCTTTCTAGTGGACGTCAAAGATGCTGTTATGAAAGATATCTGATGGTGCCATCAGCAATATCTTCTAATCAACGTAACATAAAAACCATATTTGTACAGTTTGATTCAGTAAGAGATATTTTCTTTAGTAGCAGTTTTTTTTTAGCTGATGCAATTTAGAGCCATGATCCCTTTACTATTGGGTGGCCTGGGGAGCTCCACATTTATCCTGATGGTTTTGGATGCGGTTTAAATGATTTTGGGTGTTAGTCTTGATAAACCTCTTAGCGCGCTCCACTTTTTTGGAATTTACTTTCCTGTAATTTTCCATTTAACAATGTAGCCACTAATGTATACTGATTCAGGTATGTATGCTGAACACTAGACTGGCCACGGCAGAAAGCATGACACATGATGTCATCAGGGATTTACTCAGTGTTAAGCTGGACATCACGAATTACGCTGTGAGTTCAGGCCCATGCAAATAGTCATCCATGTTTTCGTTTTTCTTTTTTTAATACAACAGTTTGCATATTTTTCAAAACTTTTGTTACAGAATATAGTTGACCAAAATCAACTTCAAAAGCTTATTAAGGAGGCTCGACATCAGAGACAAGGATTTGCTATAATGGTACTATATTTTACTTTTATGTTTTTGAAAAAAGAAAAAAAAAAAAGGCTTCATGCTTCACACGTGTATTTCCTCTCACTAGGAGCAAGAAATTGTCAACCTGAGGAGTCATATTAATGAATCACATGAAGATAAAGAAAGGTGATTCATGCTGTTTGAAACTGACATCCTTTTGAAATGCTCCATTTTACATTGGTTTTTTATTTAACCAAATATTACTAGGATTATTAGTGTTGATGTGATCATGACATTGAAGAGCTTGCGAATATTTTGCTACAGATGCATTAGAGAAATCAACAAAAGCAAAGCAGACCAACTTGCTTTGCAGATTATGCTGGAACAACTACAACAACGAGATCAGATGCTGATTGCACAAAATGACATGCTTAAGGTACGTATGACGCTATGTATCTTAGTGATGGGGGAGAGAATGAGGTGCTCCCCTCCCTCTTAAATTGTCCAATATCCATATATTATTTTACATATGCTTGTGTCCCTTAACTTTTATTGTTTAGTTTCACGCCTCCCTAAATGAATGTTCTGGCTTTGCTACTGACGTATCCGGATCACAATACATCACTTACTATAAATGTTACCAAATGATGTAATGAGACCAAATTTTTGTTTTCATATTTGTGCAGATAGACAGAAGTAACCTACAGAAGAAGGTTGCCGAATTAGATGAAATGGTGAAGAAGCTATTCAAGATGCAAGATGGCCAACACCATAATCAACAGCAAACAAATAGCTCCTCAAGGTGGCCATTTGAGTTAGATCTTGACGAGAGGTTGGCACGTTCACAGAAAGTTCTTTCAAGGATCAATAACGAATTTGCTCAGTATCATAGACCTGAGGACAAACTGGAGAACCGCGGTAAAGAAAAAAAGTTTAGGTAGATGTGAGTTTACTTAACTGAGAAAAAGTATATTTTGATGAAGTACTATTGTCGATTTTTAAAAAAATTGTTTGTAAGAAGCAGAAGCCCTACTTTGTGTGTTGTTCTTCAATGTATGGCAGATGGATAACTACATGGGTTGATTGATCTGTGATTTTAGTAGTAGTCTTAACCTAATCCATCTGTAGAGGCAATGTGCCTGAAAATTTTGTTCTGGAGGCACGTGAAAGCTTGTAATTATCTTTTTCCTATGTTTCTGAAAGTGTCATGTTACATTGATTCGTAGTAGTTGAAGGAATGTTGGATGGAATACAGAAATGTGCTTGTACTCTTCAATCTTCTAAATTACACCCCAATTCCTGACTCATTTGGCTGAAAGCGCTGACTTTGAATCACAGAAAGTTGAGTTTAAATCACTTTATATTGGTGTGATAATATTATTATAATGTGGATCTACTAAAAAACGAAGCCTGATGTTGAACGAGATAAGCATTTCCCAAATTATTATTTGCATTGTTCATAACATAGACTTCCATTAAAGTATTCATTTGTCCTTCAAATAGGTTAAAAGCAACATCAAGCATAGATATCAATTATAGCATAGCAATTCATGAAAGAGGGCGGCAGATACGATTGTTTCATTCAAATCACTAATCAGCAGTTGATCTAAGCCAGCTTCCACAAACTCTCCTGAACAATAAATCACATAATATAAGCACCAGCCACACTTATCCAAACCACCACAAACTAGTTTACAGTATATCAGTAACAAAAAAATGATATAATCAGGATCTGTGGGTGGGAGGGTACCAATGATGATATTTCTTTATGTAGATACATAAATTGCTGAACAGGTTCTCATCCTTTCAATGCCTGAATTATACTTCGGAACTTTTCTCGGGGTGGTGGTTATCCTGAAAACAATGAGGGAGAAGGTTAAAGCAGTCCACCCCCTTTTCAGGCAGGGTTGCAACGTAAAAATGTTCATCAGTCTAATGTAACAAGAATTGACAACTTATTCTAACCTTAATGCATGCATATATATAATGGACATCAGTGTTCTTTCCGAGGACAGTTTCTCCCTTAGCATCTAATGGAATTGGAACCGTCAGATCCTCATTATGATCATCTGCACTGTTTCCCGATGCAAGTTTCTCTGTATTCAGTTAAATGAAAGTTTCATGAGCAGAGTCGTGAATGTAATCATTCAGAGAACGGAGCATGTATACACAATTCAGATAATTCTTGAAGCTAATTTATAACCAAGACCACAATAAAAATTCAGCAAACCTATAGTGTGGAGCTTAATTGCCCAGGAGCGTGAAGCTCTCAACAATGAAAGTCGATATACAGGTGAACCATATGTAATCTGCAAATCATGTAACCTCAGTAAGGGATAGACGCAAAGCACAAGTAAGCTTTAAATAGGCAATGAAAACCGAACAAAAAACTGATGCAATTCAATTGCACTCTGTGGGCTTGTCTCCCAAAGCTCCTTAATACACATCCTTTTTAATGACAAAATTAACAACTTACCAGATAGATAAAATAAGATTAAATAAATATAAGGGCAATCACGTTACCAGGATATATACTCCTTTCTCCTTGAGGACCCTATAATTATGACCAACCACTTTGACTTATGGAAGAACGTGAGGAAGAAGCAGTATCAAGCAAACTAGAAAAAATGTCCAGAATAAGATGCAATTGTATACCTGTAGACTTCTTCAAGCATCCTACCCGCATTTTGCCGTGAGTTTTGACCACACTACAGGGAGAATGGAAAGAATCAATATAGCAATCAGCTTTTTAAGATACTGTTGGAAATCATGGATATCGTGATATGTTATCCTCGTGGTTTTTTAGATTGTCTAGATATCTTAGATTATATTGTGTATCTTTGATCCGTGTTGTGTTTAGGAAATTCAGTGTCCACTCTTAGCCCTCCTCTGCAAATGCATAAATACCCAAACACACTGTTGAAGGAATACGAGAAAAATACTCCCTACTCTCTCACAGATACATATAATGTGACACATATTACTCACCAAGAGAGAGTCCAGTGTTCCTGGAATACAATATTAAAAAAGCATCAGCAACTGTTGTGAAGTGGACTGTTTCACAGAAACCGGCAGATATAATCGAAGTACCTTTATCAACAACAGCATCAAAGGAATTTGAATTAATTGAACTCATATCGCAGACATCCATTTTCATATCTGCTCAGACATTAAGGAAATGGTGCCTGAACTATTACACAGCAAGAATAGTATAATGTCTAACAGTAGTGTGGTTAATTCTTATTACTTAATACCACAGATGGCAATTCTAACTGCTACTTATTAATTATTTATGTAACTTATGATACATTTCAGCTTTGGGTGATTGGAATACTTCTTTTTCATGGCTTCAATCACCACAGAGGATGCATCGATGTTGACAACTTCATGGTATCCATCATCAACCATGCTTTCACTAAAGGCTGCAGAAAGAAACCATAGTACTCAGGTAAAATTTAACTAAGAATCACAGAGAAATATTGTGTTGCTAGCTTTGCTTGGCTCAAAAAATAGCAGAACTTTTTCACCTGAAGGCAAATTAATGACTTCAATAGTAAAGGCAAAGTTTGTATTGGTCATGGTGTCTCCAATGCAATGTGGTAGTTTGGCATACTGGCTAGACTTTATTCCCAAGTGATAGATGGCATCTCAAAGCAAAAAAATTATAGTTTCAGTTATTTTATTTTGATGGTTCACATATGCACATGCTTTAACAGATGCAATTTTAGCTGTTAATTGATGTCACTGCCACTGTATTCACTTGCATGATTTGTTCATATACCAATGTGTTAATTGCCACATCAGAAACCATTTAATATTTGAAATCTGTAAACTACTAGTCATTTCCTCAATAATATCTCATTCATTTACCAATCTATTTCTAACATAAAAAAGAGAGCATATAAAGCAAGTTAAAATAATTACTTTTCATGACCCTCTTCTACTTAAATAGTTTGAAAACAGTTAATTAATACATCAGCAAAATCACCATTTCACGCTGTAACAGAAATCTGATTTCGAAAATAAATTTTTAAAGAATAAAAGGTGGCAGCCGTGCATAATTAAGACGAAACTTGTCAAGATAAAATGTGGGCATAACCATTAATTCTTCTAGATAAAATAATATTCAATACTAGATCCATGCATGCCAGAATTTATGAAGCCGAAACATCTTTTTCCACGAGCTCAAGCATGGAGCAGTAAATTAGTTGATGCAACTGGAGATTTTCTCTCTTAGGACTAGTTCTTGTAAAGATCGAGGGGGGTCCCAGGTAAATAAGCAACACGATCACACTTTTTCAATTTAAAATATAAAAAAATAAAGGAAAAGAAAAGAAGAACGAAGAAGAACATTTGAGATTTACATCGAAAGATCCGACTCGAAGACGAAAATATACTAGTGATCCGAAGCAACTTCGATGACAAATTTAAACATAGTGCACAATCTAAAAAAAACGTGGGGAAAAAAATATCATTCACTAGTATAACCAAGATAATGTATGATCAGCTCTCGTAACCGTTTGTCCAGGCGAAAAAAACTGGCAAATATTTACTCGAAAGAAGTCGAAAATAAGTATGGAATGTATATAATGAGGGGAGGGGGGGAATACCAGAATTTCCACAGCCAACGACGAGAACGTGGTGGTAACGGGGAATGTAGAAGCGGATGAGAGGAGCGAGGGAGGGGTATTTTTGGTACCAATCGAAGGGGGCGGAATCCTGTGCATAGCGATTATCCCAGTACCCGCGACTCGCCGTAAGCCTGCGTATCACCGCCGGCGGTATCCGGAACGAGGTTCGCCGCCATTCACGATTAATTTCCTGCGCCACTGCCGGTCAAAGATGTGTTATCCGGAATTTACGTGAGATAATTTTATGAGGCCTTTGAGAATATGGGCAGGAGGAACATGGAGGACTGCACTAAAAGTATTTATACTTGTTTATTTTATTATTTGATCTGATTATATATACGAGCGGCCGATGCAAGACAATAGATGACAATGTTATTTTGTTTGGGCTATATAGTAATTTGACATTGGTCCATACCATATAGACCAATGTAGTTTTTATAAGGTGTTTATGCATTATAACATAGTAAAATATATATAGATATATATACCACACTAAAAATATTATACTTTTACAAGTACAATTAGCTCCCCCGTTGATTTTAATATAAAAATATATTGTATTGGAGATTGATAATTGTTCAAACTAGAGGATGATTTGTTAATTATAAAAACTGAAGAGGGTCTATACGTAGTTCACTATTTTAGGTTATTTGATCCTATTATTTGTTTATTTTATTATTTAAACCGACTATTATTATTATTATTACTAATATTATGTGCTTTGTGTGAATTTGTAATATAATAATTTAGCCATGCCCTGCCTACAGACACTGAATTAAACTAACGAAAGCTGATCTTGAGAGACAGAACTCTGCAGACCTAGAGCCTTCAGCTGAGCAGAGCTTTTCAGATGTACAAATGGAGTGCTACCAGCTGAGCAGATATCTTCTGATGTGCAAATGCAAGAAGTTATGGGGCCTCGTTATCTTAATCTTTAATTAATGGTCAATTACATAAAACACATTCTATGTAAACAGGATTAAGATACTATCATTACTGGTTGAGATTTTTCACTATGTTTTTCACTTACATTATTCATATACATTACATCTTGTATATCCTTTACATAGTACAAATCAACAAATCTCGCTCAGTTTCACGTCTAGCAGCAGAAGGTCGACTCACAATCCAGGCTCTCCCTCGCTATGAGTCCCTACAGAACAACCATAAAAAAACAAACATGAGTAGTGAAATGATGTTCACAATAACATCAAGATAATGCATCAATACAATATAAACAACTTCCTGTAAATTATACATTTGCAATACTTCTATTTGGTTGTTCATGTACATATCCATGTACATACCTCATAACACAATATGCAAATATGTCATTACATGCCTCATCTATCACCCTGTTATAACGGGACAAATATGATTTGTCTATCGCAGCTCAATATGTAACTGAAACCTCCTCACATCTTCATATTAGCAGCACAAATCATATTTCTGTCCTCACACATTATAACAATCCAAGCATATACTCAACCGGAGTATACCTCTCACACCAAAGCATATGCTCAACACTAGCATACCTATCGTGGCATCAATCTATCATCCTCAACAACATAGATGTACAACATGCCCAATAATGAAAACGGGACCGATATGATATGCCTCTCAGCTCAATATGTCAGTGGCTCAGCTTTCACGTCCCATATTGGCAGCACATATCATATAACCGTCCTCACACGTATAACAGCCAAAGCATATGCTCAACAATGGCATACCTATCGTGGCATCAGTTGTATGTCTCAATCACATCGTGCCTCACAACACCAATCACCTGCCTCAACAGCATCGTACCTCATAGCACCAATCACATGCCTCAACAGCATTGTGCCTCATAGCACCAATCACATCTAATATTCATAATAATCTCATATATCAATAAACAAGATATTCATCGCATATCTAAATCAACAATACATCATCATCATAAGTATAATGATCATAAATGGAATATCATTATTCATACGTCAACACGTACCTGTTGTGCGACACAAAATATATAAGTCAGGCGTCAATGTTTCACCGCCTCGTTGTCTCGTTCCCTGTGATGATGCTACATAAATACCAACAATGTATAATATAATAAACCATGTCATTAGACAACTACCAAGAAAATTATACATTTTCATAATCTTGATCTTGAAGACAAATGGGTTATCTTGGCGGAAAAAAAACATTTCCTCTCGACCAAAAAAAAAAGAAGAGGTTTTGCTGTATAAAAGAGTTTTTGTTTTCATGTTAAAAGAAAAGTGTGAGAAGAGAATTAAATGTAAATAATAAAAAAAAGAAAGGGTAAACAATAGAGTTAGAAAAAATATTTATGTACTTTATTCGATTATACCCTCAGGAAATTTTACATATAATCTTTTGTTAATTGATAATCAATTCAATGAAAATACTACATTTTTATAATCTTGATCTTGCGATCGATCGGTCAATCCTAGCGATCGATCACTCCAACAATGCCACCATAGTGATCGATTGGTAGAAAGTAGCGATCGATCGATATTAAATCTGAATTTCATACAAAAGCTACGACATTCTAGTGATCGATCGGTCACATACAACGATTGATCGCTACCTACACTGCCTTAAACATTTCCCTGTCTCATCGATCGATCGGTCGACAGCAACATTTTCAGAACATGGCGTTTTTCATGTCTATCTTCATAATTTACTTCTTCCACTTCAAATCATACTCTCAAAACTTTATAAAACAACACTATATCATGATCTAAACATGTTTTCATAAGATTACAACTTAGTTCATTGAATTCAACAACATATGAATCCAATCTTCCTTCAAACAAATCACATGCTTCTTGAATTGCTATAAAAAACATCATAACTAAGTTATTACACCACCTAACTACATCAAAGTAGATCATGCAACTTATCCTTACTATATACTTCATTTTGAACATGATTCCAAGCTAGAACCAAGCAAAGAAGAGAAGGGTTGCACAAGAGTATGTGTAGAGAGGTTGTAGGTGAGATGTGGTGTAGTATGTGAGTTCATGGGCTAATAATGCTTAATATAGCCTCTATCATCCTTCAAATGCAACTCACATGCATATCACATAACAAATCAAATGCAAATGCATTTTCAACTCATAATCTTGTCTTGTTCAATTTCAAGTCAAATGCATATATCTTTGTTTTTCCGTTACTTTTGCTACAACATGAATTCTCTTGCTACACTTTCACAAACCATGTCAAATGTACTTCATGTAATGTAACATGTATGACAACAAATCCAGCAATACCATATAGTTGGTCTTATTTCATGCCATTACATAGCATATTTTATTTATCATATATGAACATCATTTCAATGTATCCAACTATGTGTCATTTATTGCCACATACCCATTAATCCTCTCATTCATTTTATCATTCATACTTAATTTAACTTGAATCCGCCTCCACATCATACCGTACTTATCGTATAATTACCCAAGCACTACATAACACGTGTATGATTCATATCAGGACATTATAATTCTCCCATACTGATTGAATTTCATCCTCGAAATTGAATCATAAACTCATCATATAAGACTCATATATGCAGAAATATTGCAACACGAAGCATATACTGGTTGCTAGGACAACTACAAACATACATTTCAGCCAAAGTATATACTTACCAGCATTGCAGTAATGTAAAGTAACCATACCAGATCATAACTTCAGATACTACGGTATCATATGCTGACTATGTGTATGTACTACCACGGTGAACCCAACATCCTACATTTCACGCAAGGTGAATAGTCTACCAAACTGAACCAAACCCCAGATGATGTCCCATCAAACATTGTCACAACAATGACTATGCATGAGATCGACACTGTAGAGAGATATAAACTCCCATTTTTCGTACAATACGACTCAACAAGAGTCCAAGACAAGTATACCTGACATTCTTGATCATACACTCCTATCATACATAGTGCCGTCAGTATGGTATAACTTCACCATTCATTGCAATGGAATCGTGCACACATGTATGTCACGCAAACCATGTCAGGGTACATCAATACACGGTATAAACAACATGAACAACCCATCAACTCCGAGGATTGCATCCTCACACGAATCTCGTATCTGCAAAAATCTCCCAAACCCACAATTATGTAAACACATCTTGCTCTCACCAAAGTAAGTCATTACTTTCCACCTACCATCGCACAAATCAGATGTGACCAAAGCTTTCTTGCACTTCACAATATAAATACACAACGTGTCAAATGACATGTTTCTATTTCTTGTTGTATGTCAGACCAGCACACAGTTCAACATTTCCAAATGGAAGCATCAAGAAATAAGGTACATCGGTTCCTAACCCAATCGAGCAACCCTAATCAGACAAACAACACAAAGACACGTTTATCTTTGAGAACATCACAAACTGTATCGAGAATACAATATTTCGTCACATTACATATGACCGTATCACCATACTGAAAAAAGGAAGAAAAAAAAAACTGCCAAATAGTATCCATTATGATTGACGAACTAGAACTTACAAAAAATAATAACATAAAAATGGATTGATTTATAATGTCTTCTAGATTGTTCGTGAGCCTTCTTTCCTTGTTCGTTCCTATTGCCTTATCTCCTTCCTTATTTGTCATTTTAATTGAAGCCCATTCATTTGCTTGTTGCTCCAGTATGTCTGAGCCCATGTCCAAGTTGATGGGCCTATCAGAGAACGTATCAGATACACTCTTCAACCTGCTGAGTATTATGGACAAAGGAAGCAGTAGACATCGGGATACTCGTACTGCGAACATTTCAAATCTACACCTTTTCGATACTGCAGATAACTTGGCAACCGGAAGAAGGAAGTGATTATCCTTCTAAATCCTCTGCAGAGGAAGAAGTGGAAGAAGAAGAGGAAGAAGAAGAAGAAGAAGAAGAAGAAGAAGTTTAGCCAAGTCGTCTAAAGAGACTTGAAAAACAGATCAGGGAACTCACTGCTGCTGTCATTATGATGGCTGATCAGATTCGAAGACTTGAATCTCCTTGACTTGTCTCTTTGGAAGTTTCTGAGAGAGAACTTCAGTACAGTTAGAAGAGATATGGTTTATCTGACTGGTACAGTTAAGAAACTGCTCACTACAACTCAGAACACCCTTATTGGAGCTGGAGAAAGTTCTATCAAAACTTCTGAACTGTTCAAGTTGTGGCTATCAATACTGGAAAACCAACTTCAAACATCAAATGAGTCTACTGCTCAAAAGTTCTCCTTCATAGCTCAACAAATATCAGAGCTAGTTACTATTGCCAGAACAGTGCAAGCAATTTCCTCTACATAACAACCAAGCAGCTCACATAGACCTTGAAGACTTTTTTGAGCTAACATCAGTTGAGGGGGAACATCAGTTGATGGGGAATACCAGTAGAGCTTTGTAAGAGATCTGTAGAGCAGAATTCTCAACTGTTGTTATATCTTTGTACTTTCTTGTTGCTATATCAATCAATATTATGATTAATGGATTTTCTAGTTCATTTATTTTGAACTGTGTTGTGCTCATTTATTTTGGGCATAATAATTTCACTTAGCTTCATTTATTTTGAACTAAGCTTCTGATTTCTGTTCATTTATTTTGAACAAGAATCCCTACTGATTTTCTCACAAAGACTGAAGAATCCCTACTGAAAATGTATTAAAGGTCAAAGGGGGAATAAATAAATTTATTCGAGTTACATTCAAGGAAAAGAAAAGAAGAGGAAAGAAAGTAAAAATATTGTTTATCTAAGTTTTGATGAAAAAATAAGGTTCAATAAAGATCAGTAGCTAATTGAACTATCAGTTGCCTTCATAAAGAAAATGTCAGATTATTCCTACTGATGAGTGTGCAATATTTGAGATAAATTCAAAAGGGGAAAATTGATGGACGGTGGATAAATTATCAAAAATGGGAAAATTGTTGGATAACAAAGTTATGATATTTATCTACTGGACAGATATATTTGTAAACTCTACTGATTGATAAAGTCTACTGACAAGAGTTGAATGGATTTATAAACTCTACCGACGGTTAAGCCTACTGCTTTGTCAAAGCACGACCTTACTATATAAAGTTGCAAACGAGAGTTATCTACTGATCAGGCGTAGTTCACCTAGTCTATGATGGTGAACTCTACCGACCGATGAAGAAACATCAGTAGAGTTTCAAGTACAAATCAACTAGCCGTTATAAGCTATATGTGAAAAATTGCAGAATTACAGGGACGCATTAAATGCTCCAGTATTACTTTAGACAAGAGATTAATCAATCAATCAACTTGAATCTTGACAGTTGGCTTATTGCCTATCTCAAGTATAAATTAGACCAAGATTCAAATCCCAGAGAGATAGAGATTGTTGGTTTTAAGAAAAGAAAAGATCGAACTTTTACAAGAGCTCTCTCAACTTTCAGGGTCATTAATTTACAAGATATTAAAGAAGAAGAATCCCTGAACCACGTTCAAGATACATCAACTTATTCAAGAAGTTTTAAGGGCACCGCGTGAAAGATTTATCAGATCTTCAAGAGATCATCAGTGTCTAGATTTTGCAATACGTTGCAAAATCAGACCTACTCTCTACACTTCATTTACTGTGCTTTTATTGTATCTGTAGAGCGTGTCTTGTATAATTTGTGACTGTGTGCACAAATTGCTGTGTGCAATATGTGTGGTCTGTTTAAACTAGGAATTTAAGCTATCTGTGTGGTATTAGTCTAAGGGGGATTGTATAACATGATTGTAAACTCATTGTTCTAGTGAATACTTCCTGTGAAGGAAGAATGGGAGAATTAGAAGTGTTTGTGCTTCGAACTTCCAGAAACAACTCCTGTGTCATTTACTTTCCAGACTTTCCCTTACTGCATGCATTAACTGGTAGCATCTACTCATATATTAATTGTTCACCAGTAGACCTCGTGTTTTCATTAGTAGATATCACCAGTAAACTTCACCATCAGCTATATTCACTGTAAGTTGTTTTGCACTACATATAGTTACTTGATTAATCAAGACTTAAACAAGAAAATAGCTTTTAGTTTCTAACCCAACTGAATTAAATTTAATTTAGTATAGAAAAGTCAAAGCAAATATTCAACCCCCTTCTATCTGCAACCCGATCCTAACAATATTTTTAAATAAAATAAATATAAACCAAAACACCATTCATTTTAGATCAATCACATTGAGTTGATCAATAAGTGGGGTCCAAATCGAGTCTATACAAATATTTTCCCGGGGAGTGGTATGCAAGTATGCAACATGATCATCTTTTACAGTATAAAAAAGTCATACACCTTCCAGATTTACCATTTAAATTTATACTTCAAAATTAATCATCTTTTAATAGTATGATTATTTGCCTTTTTATAATGTAATATAAATGATTATAAGCATAATATGTGCAATAATTATATGAAATTATGTCTGGTAATTGGTAAACAACAGCCAGCCCCATATCCATCCACATCAGGTAATTTTATCGCATTATTCATGATATGAATATAATTATTGGATGATGTAAATCCTATATAAGATCCTTGTTATCCAATAACTCAATCTATATAGAGAGTAACAATCCTAGTATACGATAGAATTTTAGCCGTGGGAGAGGCCGTCGGTGTCGAATATAACTCATTTACCAACCTGGTGTAGGTGGCATTGCTTTGTCACGTTTTGGACAATTTCCCTGCAATTCTCCTTTATTTTCAACCATGTACAGCTTGACGTTTGAATAAATCTATAATTATTTTATAATTCGAGCAAAAAATTATATGAAATAAAGAATGTTGTATTAGACAATATTTTCAATATTATATCTTAAAATAACGTTTTCAGTTATATAATTCAAAATTTGTATTTTATATAAAAGTGTAGAAATAATTCATTAAGTTAGCAAATTTTCATTTTGCTGGTGTGGTCAACTCAATCAATTTCCCTAGCCATGCCATCCCGAAGCTTAGGACACATTGTAATCAGATCAATGGATTTGTCATTAGCCATTGTAGACATTCTGCTAACAGAGTGGCGGTTTGTTTGATGATGCTCTTAAGGGTAGTGCCCTTAGGGGCATCATCACCAATCATTTGGAATCTTTTTTTAAAAAAAAAAATTTCTTAATGGATGGTGGATAATGCCCCTGAGGGCAGAATGAAACCCAGAGTGGCTCATGATTTAGATGCTCACACAGTTTTAGTTGGGCAAATCTGTGCTGTTTTTTGAAAGCATGTCCTCTCTTGTTACGCTCGTCTGTATTTGCCGACTTGGCAACCTAACTCTTAATATATTCATGTCCTTTCACACAAAAAAAAACACATTTTCGAAATATTGAATGATTAATAGAGTTAATTTTTTAAAGTAATATTTGATGGGAAAATTATTATTAATTTTATCGATTTAATGAGTAGAATTAATTGCGGAATAATTATAAATATTGTGCTTCACCTTGCTATTATGTATAAATTTCATAAATCTAATAGTAATATATGTTACATTTTTTTAATTTGTATAAAATAAATTAGCAAGCGGAGCTGTATCCACCTAAGCCTCCATGTTCACCGAATGAATCTACACTGAGATTCCATCCAAAGGGGACGCTGTTTGATATCTATATATTTTACCAATCTCCGCCCGGCCTTCTTCGCACCGCTTCCCACTTCTCTCTCCGTCTACGCCCTCTCATTTCAAACTTAGGTAGGACTTCTCTCTGCCTTTCTAATTGTACATGTTATTTCGCTTAGTTTTTCTTTCATTTGCTTATAATAATCGAGACATGTTGAGTGCCATAGATCTGGTTTTTCTTGTAAAATGACGATCTTTTTCTCTATTTTGTATTTTGTGGTTTTTTGGGATGTTTAGTTTTGGTGGGTTGTCAACTCTTGAAAATCTAAGTACTTGCAATGCTGTTTTTAAAAGGCAATTTATGATTTTTATAATAATAAAAAACGGTAGTACTCCAGATCTACTAGTTCCTTGAACAATTCCAAGGTTCAATGGAGTATGATGATCGCGAGGACAAATAGTCCAGCAAAATCTGCATTTTTTTGTTTTTCTACATATTTTCTTTGATTATATCAGTCGTGTGGTCAGCAATTTTTTTTAATTTGTATGCATGTTATGTAGGCTGAAAGAGATGGAAACTTTCTTGTTCACATCGGAGTCGGTGAATGAGGGACACCCTGACAAGCTCTGCGACCAGATCTCCGATGCAGTTCTTGATGCCTGCCTTGCCCAGGATCCCGAGAGCAAAGTTGCTTGTGAGACTTGCACCAAAACTAATATGGTCATGGTGTTTGGTGAGATCACCACCAAGGCCAATGTTGACTACGAGGAAATAGTCCGTGACACTTGCCGTGCCATCGGTTTTGTGTCGGATGATGTGGGTTTGGATGCCGACAACTGCAAAGTTCTAGTTAACATCGAGCAGCAGAGTCCTGATATTGCTCAGGGTGTTCATGGTCATCTTACCAGGAGACCCGAGGAGATTGGTGCTGGTGATCAGGGCCATATGTTTGGCTACGCCACTGATGAGACCCCTGAATTGATGCCCCTTAGCCATGTTCTTGCAACCAAACTTGGTGCTCGTCTTACCGAGGTCCGAAAAGATGGTACTTGCCCATGGTTGAGGCCCGATGGAAAAACCCAAGTGACAGTCGAGTACTACAACGAGAAGGGTGCCATGGTTCCTATTCGTGTACACACCGTTCTGATCTCGACTCAGCATGATGAGACTGTGACCAACGATGAGATAGCTGCCGACCTGAAGGAGCATGTCATCAAGCCTGTCATTCCCGAAAAATACCTAGACGAGAAGACAATCTTCCACCTCAACCCTTCTGGCCGTTTCGTCATCGGTGGCCCCCATGGTGATGCTGGTCTCACAGGTCGCAAGATCATCATCGACACTTATGGAGGGTGGGGAGCTCATGGGGGCGGTGCTTTTTCGGGGAAGGACCCGACTAAGGTCGACAGAAGTGGTGCATATATCGTTAGGCAGGCCGCGAAGAGCATTGTAGCGGGGGGACTTGCTAGGAGGTGCATCGTTCAGGTTTCTTATGCCATTGGCGTGCCAGAGCCCTTGTCGGTGTTTGTAGACACATATGGAACTGGAAAGATCCCTGATAAAGAAATTCTCAATATTGTGAAGGAGAACTTTGATTTCAGGCCTGGTATGATTTCTATTAACCTGGATCTGAAGAGGGGTTCCGGTGCTAGGTTCTTGAAGACTGCTGCTTATGGGCATTTCGGTAGAGACGACCCTGATTTCACTTGGGAAGTGGTGAAGCCTCTCAAGTATGACAAGGCTCAAGCTTAAGTTTAAAATCAGAATTGGAATACTAGTGCCTTAACCTCCAGTATGAACCACTTTTAGCTTTTAAGGATTTTACTTTTATTTATTGTTTGTTTTTACACACACTTCGTGCTTTTGTGCTTTACTATATGTAGATGGGTACATCATTGCCCATTATTTTGTTGTTCATGTTTAGAATTGGATGCTTTTAATGGAAAAAATGGATTATTATTTTTAGTTGGTCTTTTTCGGTTGATGATTAACATCAATATCCCCTTTACTGAAGCTAAAGAAAGTCAAGAGAATCTTTCTAGAACTAAAATCACAGATACCATAAATCTGGAATCTATTGCCTTCAAGAGGCTAATAAATATATGTTTCTGACATTATACCCAAACATAATGACCCTTCTACTAAAATGCCTCTTTAGAAGAAAAAAATGTAATAAACAAGTGAAGTGACAACTGACAATGTCTAATGCATCGATCTCAAGCAAATGTCCATCTGGAATACGAGGAATACGAGGAAAACTCGCTTTGCATATTAGTAAAAGAGTCTTCTTCACATTTCAGTTAGAAAATCCATAAGGAAAAACATAGACGACATCCAAAAAGTATAGCTACTCAACATTTTAGGGGAAGTATGGGCGGGTTTGTTATGCAGAAACAGAGGCAGAGACCTTCAGTTCTTACCATCTATTTCGTGATGGTTCAAATTTATTATATCAGCGGTGATAGAACGAAGCTAGACATTTCCTTTGTAGCAATCATCAGTAAACTTACGATCGTTCAACAAACTTACTGCCAATCTGATCTGACCCTCGTCATGGCTCATGAAGAAATGAAACTAGAAGCATTGACACTGTCACTGAACGTTTAGGCGAAACTGGTGATCAAGTTATAAGTTAGTTTAACCATTGCCAAAAGTAGAAAATTTAAGCTAGAAGTTTAAAATGGAACCATTAATTGCAAGTAGATGTTCAATTACAAAATCACTGGCTAGCCTAAAAAATTTCCTAATTAAAATAATCTGAAATATATTAAATAAATAACACAATTGGGGTCCATTAACATTAACATCCCCCTAAATAATATGACTGAGACTTGGCCTTCAATCAAAGAGATGGGAAATCCAACTTCTCCTCATTCGCTAATATTGTTCACACTCCCATGATCTTGGTTCATCTTCATAAAAATATTACGAGACTTCAAATTTCCACAGAACCTTTAGGTACATATCACAAAATTTATGTCATACTGTCGAGTTAACTCAAGGTGCAACCAAGAATAGCTGAATACCTACCATTAAGGTGAGGTTCACGCATCTTTGAGCCGAGCAGAATGTGAGGTATGCTTCTTCTTCTTGGATATAATCCTTCAACCCGCTCTATATTGCAACCCTGTCAAAGGAATTGCAGAGACAGTGAAATATGATTTACTGTCACTTCATTACATCTCATATGTAAGCTGAAACTTTTACCACCATAAATATTAGGAAGCATAAAAAGGCTTTTGGATCAAAGTGCCACAAACTGGACAAGAATCCTGAAATTCGTGAGCGACATCAAACATCGATGTAACATGTACATGTGAATAAAATGTAATAATCCCCATAGCTAGAAGTGAATGGCACAATAGGTTACTGACAAGATTAACTACAAGACTGTCTACACTGGATATGAATTGCTCAGGTGAAGACCTAATGAGAACTGGATTGGCTGCTTCACCATCAAATATCAAATCCATGTGTTGAGGTGCATGAAAAGAGCTGGAATACTTCCATATTTACAAACGTAAGGCCATTGGCCATAATAGAATAACTCCTACTTGCGAGAACAAATTAAGCAAAGTCCAGGAAAAAGAATTAAGTGATCTATTTTATACGAAATTAAATTAAGTAGGACAATTTCACCCCCAAAGAAGAAATACTAACAAAATAAACTGAAACGGTCGCACAAATGCCAAAACAACCATTTTAAGAAGCAAGAGGAAAATACAAGTAAACCTGGGACATGAAAGCGAGGGCTCTTTCCATTGACTTCAGATAAAGTTTAAGTCAATTAGGCATTTGCCTTTGCATTGAGTTTCTTTTCCATGGTGGAGATCTGGGGTTTTACGAAATTCCTATGAAACAGAGTATCGATAATGCATCTCTATTCAAGCTTATGTTATATCTAATACTTAAACGAGTCCAGAAAGAGACCAAGCGAGAGCCCAGCCTTCCAGTAATTGAATATGATTATTAAGTTCTTTATCTTGTCCACAAAATTATGAGAATACTTGTACATAAGAGCCCCAATCCCCTCCACAAGGGCCACAGTCAAAGCAGCAGACAGCACATCCCAGTCTCCTGTTTGTCCTATCGCAGTGGCAAAAGCAGTTGCACAATAGAATCCCACCAAGAAAAAGAATAATTTGACCGGAAGGTTTTTCCTCAACTCTTTTAACCTAGCAATCAACATAACTCGAACAGTCTGGATAGCCCTGATAAGCCGAGTTCCACCACGGGAGTCATTTGCAGAAGAAGAATTTAGCCTACTACCATCGGTTGCACTTCTAAGAGACCATGCCATCCTTCTACATGATTGTACGTAACCAAGTTTCAGCTCATGTAATACATAAAGCAGGTCAAATGCGTTCGGAAAAAAGACCAGTGGAGCATAAATATCATCAAAGGATTCTTAATGTATCTAGACATTATTATTTAAGTATTAAATTAAAAAAAAAAAATAGAATGGCACGGTCTAGAGACTCACTTGAATTTGTTGAAAGTAAAAGATTGACCCTTGGCATTGCAAAATGTCAGCAGAAAGGGCGTGGGCGTCGATTTGATAAAAGAAAAAGCAGTAAACAACCTTAACTTAGAATCTTTAGCTCTGAGGAGTCTGAAACCTGTCAGATTGACAGATGATGGCATTTTGTTGGATCAAACCATTGAGGAACCCGGAGGCTTCAATCTAGATGTGCAAACAAAAAAATAAAAAATAAAAGCACTATCATCGAATTCTTCCATATAATATAGGGTTCACAATAAACAATCAATTTACCAATTTATGAATCATGAAACCAAACGATACTACACTTACATTAGAATACAACAGAAGCCCATAGGAAAATTCACCAAAAAATTAGTCTCTCCTGAAATCTCGACGACATGGTAACGCTCCACGAACATCATATCAAAAATACACAATTATGTCATACTTTTAACTGCTAAAAAAGATGGGACAGATGTAGGGCAAGTTTCCATAGATATACCGAGCAGTGGGTGAAGATTTTAGGAAATGAGGAGTGAATTTACGAGATCTAAGATTCGCCGGAGAAGAATGGTGACAGCTTTAATTCAAACGAAAGCATTGACGAACATGAATGTGTCGGCAAATCAATTTTATTTCATCCAACATATAACTCAAATATTAGGTTAAAAAATCATTGCTAGATTTAATAAGTACTATCTCACGGGTAGCCTAAAAGTGATCGACCAACAAATTGAATCATGTTAAATTCGGAAATTCATATATGCATCGGGTTTAGCCATCGTATATACACCAAAAAAGAAAAAGAAAATTAACTAAATCAAATATGATAAACTTATGTTCTTTATATTGGTCTATATGTGAAGTTCAGAATCAGAATCGATCCATGCAAAACTTTTCCCTTTGAAGTAGGGTGTGATCTATTAGTATTTGGTTTTCTAATGAATGTGTTGTGATAAATATTATCTATACTAGCAGATGATGCACACGCGTTGCGTGTGTAACGTAATATATAATGCATACGAATTGATACATGTAATGAAATAAATGAGACATATACATTGATTAATATTACAATTCAAAAGATACAACAAAGAATCACAACAAACCATTGGAGGGGTTAGTTTGGTAAATTCAAATTTATCATACCAAGGTAGTTAGTATAAGGGGGTTAGGCATTATAATATAGTAAGATTTATTTAAATCAAATTTATTTTAAAATAGTTATTTTTCTATGTAATATAAATTACTTTTTACTTTTTCTCCACAACAAAATAAAAAATCAGAGAGAACAAATTATTCCAACATAATCACATGTTATCAAACTTTATTGTATAAAAAATAATATTCTATAGCATACCAATGCCAAAAATTACTTAGTATATAATTAAGCAACAATAACTTCAATAATTATTTTTACTTCCTTTTTTTTTTTTTTTTTTGCCTTTTGCTTTATAAAATACCTCTACTTATATTATATTTTTAATTCTTTGATAATTTAAAATATTATTCCTTTTAACATTAGTACGAAGCATTAAATCTATATTTATTAATATACCTCTTGGACTAATTTTTATTCTTTAAAATACCGCTTAACTTTACATTAATACAATACATTAAAATTTGATTATTCAAAACAAGAAACATTTTAACATTATTAATTGAGGCACAAATAGAATGCAAATATGATAAGCGTGAATTTTAGAATTTTTATTTCGGGGGGTAAAAAATTGGGAGGCTTAAAATTCAATTATTTTTTTAAAAAAACTTTTGGGTAAATAAAAATAAAAAATTTGAGATGGGACAGCTGTCCCCAACCCTTAATATGATATTATCACCTGATTAAATTTTTTGGATATTTTAAAGCACATAAAAACCACAAATTTAGAAAGGATAAAATATATATTTTACTTTTTCTTTAGAAAATTAAAAATAAATATATCTTTTTAGTTTTCATATTAGAAGGGGTATAAGGGATTATTACATATCCCTTTGCAGCATAATCGTATTATAAATTTTTCCTTCTAGTTTGAATAATTATATTTATCACCCTTGTAGAATAGTTGTATTACAATAACACTCTTACAGTTTGTAAACATATAAGAAACATTACAACTACCTCCAATTATATTGTGATGTTAGTATATTACTTCTTTATTAAAAGAACTCAAATATTGCTTAAGAAACTTTTTGTAGTAAACAAATGCTAAAGTGACTGAAAAAGTAGACATTATTAATTTAAGTGGAAGCATCCAATTTAACCCTTTATCCCTTTTCTAATTAAATTTTTCCTAAATGTCAAATCCAAAACATAGAATTATTTCCAAAATTAAAATGTGTCTTCAAGTCCAAAGATTTATATAGAGATACATACACGCACACCGATGGAGAATTTATTCACTTCTTACAACATATAACAAGCGTTTTAAAAATGGTCACTCGGAGCCATACTTCAATAGCTCCCACCTGAAGGGACGGACGCATGGATGAACCTCAGGTGAGCTTTTGAAGAACAGCGCGGCGCACACACAAAACTGCGGCTATTGCTACCATAGATAGCATTGCCGGTTTGTAAATCCTCACAGATGATCTCCAACTTCCGTAACCCACCATTTTCTGCTCACATTCGCTACAACTTCGAGCTCTTTCTGTTCCGAAAGCAACCCCTGATTTACCCAACTTACTCGTGTCTCCGATTTTCTGTTTCGTGGGTACGGTGTTGTCTGGAATGTCCACTACAATGTGACTGTTTAGCAATTTCTTATTCAGTTCCCGCTGAACCAGATGGATGTAAGAATAATGACCACGGAAACATGCGTAGTCATGAGGTGTCAATCCTGTGCTGTCTTTAGCATTCTTCCATGCTTCGATTCCCACCTGAAAAAGAAAATGTGATTTCTTGAGTTTAGAAATGCATATTGTTCTCAAGTCATGCCGTGCTTGTTAAAATACAGAATAGGAGCACACCGATTTGGGATCTTCAGTTAATGCACCCAAAACATTCTCACGGCCATCTAGACAGGCCGCTATGTGGAGAGGAGTCAACCCTCCTGGTCCTATAGAATCAGGCCTAAACAAATACTGTCCCTCGTTGTCAGCTTGATTCAGTTTTGGTCCTGTTTTGTTCAAAGACCCACTCGGACGGTATTCTAAAAGAAACTTTACCATGGACTTGCAATTTCTCCTAACCGCCAGGTGAAGAAGGCCAATGTCCAACAATGCATGTAGTATGGAAGCATGTTTCCCAGAATCAACAGTACCATCAAAGAAAATACTTAAAAGCTTTTCAACTACAGCACACCAGTCATGATCAATGGAGAACTCGATAAGCCACCTGAAACGTTTGAAAGGGAACATATCCACTTCAAAACTGGATTCACCCAACCTAAACTTCAAACGACTTCTTTGGAGAAGCCAACCCATTTCGTGTATAAACTCCAAAGCCTGATTCCTAGCCTCTAATTTTGTATCTCCATCGGCGACTTCAATGATGCTCTCCAGGGTACAGATTTCTAAGCAGGCATCCTTCTCCACGACAATGAACGGAAAGAAACTGCTGCTGAGACTGTGGTCCTCAACCTAATATAAATGAGCACAAACAAAATTCAGTACTTATGAAGAGTGAGCATTGCGGGTAAGCCTAGGCGCAAAGTTAAAGTTGCTGCCACGTGACATAGAGGTCACGGGTTCGAGTCGCGGAAACAGTGAGTCTATGCATCAAGTAACCATAGATTGTAATTTCACAAAACTCCCAATAAATCAACTAAAATGTATATTTTATTTGGGCAATGAAGCATTGACTACAACATCACCTCAATAATCCCCTTCCGACTATATCTGGTATAGTGCAAGAGAAGTTAAGGGACTGAATCGCATCATGCTCAGTGAATGACTCTGCTGCTGTTCTAGCACCACAATTTTCCTGAGCCAGATATTTTCCATCTATTGTGCATAACAACCTGAGACAAACAAAAAAAAACCAATGATATAAAATTTCTTCAGGCAGTGTTCGGATTTACAAATTTTAAATTAATGGATTTCAAATTCATTGCATATACTTGGGCGAAATTCAAATACCTCTCTTAAACGCAGCCTTAGATTTTCCAGAACTTCATAAAAGAATGAAGGATTCAAACATCCTCATCTAAACCAAGAGAGAGATTAATGCACGTAAAATAGAATACCTTGAAGTTGTAAGAGAAAAATTGAAGCCTTTGACACAAAACTGAACACTCTCTGAGGCACAGACGGCAATAGGCCTGATACTTGATATTCTGCAACTTTGATTATATTTTAGATGTGAGGGTGTGTCTAGAACAAGCTGGCCTGCGACCAAATGAAACCTTTCAGCATTATTGACATCAAGAAAATTGCCCATTTCTCAGTGACAGAAAATAATTTGAAACAAATAATAGGACAGAAATTTAAATATACCGTCATAGACAAATAAGATGTGATTCTGTACTCGAGAGTATATCCATCCAGTTTTCCAAAATGAATCGTTACATGAATCAAGAAGCCTTATCAAACTGGAAGATAGATCACGTACAGCTGGAGGGCACAATAATTGTAACAGTTAGATGCCTTTTTTCTAGCAACTGGGCTCATGCCCTTTTCAGTAGCTCATGCAATCAACATCCAGTTTGATTATCATGTATGCATAGCCTCACACTCACTGCCTCTAACTCGATGATTAATTTCCAAGA
>CAJQUN010002332.1:0-28556 GCA_907163345.1 Haberlea rhodopensis | reverse complement strand
TGGGTTAATCATTTTTGGGGTGTTCACTTTTCTTTTTTTGGTGCTTCAAACGCTCGATCGTTGTTGTGATTTTGGATAGTTTCATGAACGTCTCAAATATATTGTTTTTCACATAAAGTTAAGTATTCTGATTCTGGCTGCTGCTTTTTTTTAGGGGATGTTCCAAGAAATATGTTGATACTAGGTGATATAGAGTATTTTTGTCAATATTTGATTCATTCTTAAATGATGATGTCTTGCGCTTTTCATCAAAAAAAAATATATATATATATATTTAACGCATTATTTACAGTAGTTGTTGACTGGCTCAGGTAATGAATGTTAGATCTCAAAAAATGAAGCTAGAAAACAACTGTGCAATAATCTGGTAACTGGCGTGGTGCCAAGAAGAACAAGTATCTTATAACCATGTAAGCGTCTTACAGTTCTACCAATTAGTGTATAGGCTTGACGAAGTTTTAAGATAGAAGGAATATATGTTGTGCTGTCCAATTTCATTTACCAATGAAGCGATACGTGTAGCTCATGAACATAGTTATTAAAGATACATGGCTTGCAATAAAGTACAAAGGAACCCTGCGCTAACACG
Source organism: Haberlea rhodopensis (assembly GCA_907163345.1). Classification (NCBI taxonomy): domain Eukaryota; kingdom Viridiplantae; phylum Streptophyta; class Magnoliopsida; order Lamiales; family Gesneriaceae; genus Haberlea; species Haberlea rhodopensis. The sequence goes on along the minus strand of CAJQUN010002332.1, from coordinate 27,967 downwards.
AAGTGCAAACGTGCAATTTACATTAATAAAGCGCACTACTATTTTAATGTAATAAACAACAACTTAAAGATAATAAAGTACGCATCAAATAACCATTGTTTTGAAAACTAGATCGGATTGGAGAGGTCGGATCAACCGATTGAACAGGTTCCGGTGCTAGGACCAGTGGTTGGCCCCTTAAAATCGTCGTGCTAAAAAATTGGTTGACTTGTAACCAATAAGAATATCGATTTTAAATCATGTCCGGTTTTGAAAATACTAAAATGCCAACAAAATTAAATAAAAATATTAAATATCGTTATGCAAAAATGATGTTAAATAAATATTAAAGTTGAAAAAATAATTCTTACTTATAAATTAAATTACCCAAAGTTCCAAAATAAGAAAAGTAAATACATCATTAATATCATATACTATAAGATCAACGTCATATTCTTCACCTGTCACCAGTTCTATAGCGCTCGATTTTAATAAAGTGTATGATCATTTTTAAAGTTGGCCCAATATACCATAACAACCATATTTTCTATCAATCTGCAAACTCATCTACCTAAGGCGTATAATGGTGCGTGCCTTGCTTTAATGAAAAAAACACAAGACGTGCAAAGGCACGTGCCTTTGCAAAACCAAGGGGCGCGAGGCGTAACTTCGCCTTGTGCTAAGGTGTGTGTGCTTTTAATAACGATGCCCATGAAACTAGTTTTTCTGGATTTTACGCACCTTCGATTTTTTCTTGTGTTTTCTTGCTAAATCTTCACTAAACATCGCTTAGTCTTAATTCAATAAGCCTCTAAACTTTTTTAATTTCATTTCATTAGGCCATAATTTTCCAATAATTAATAGTTAAACACACTTTTCTTATGGAAAAAAATATAGATGGACTGTTCATTAAATGTATGACCGGTGTATCATTTCTGTGTTTTGAAGGATATATCACTATTTAAATATTTTGATATATTAACAGCAAAACAAAAGTGTTCGTCGCTAGATGTATTTGCGGCTTGATGTGAGCTATTTGTGCCATCGGAGCATTTTATTTCTACTGCAGATCTTTTGACTGTGAGATCATGAAGAAAATGTTAAACGTAGATGGAAGATGTAGCTTGCGGATTTTCAGTTTTGTGCTTACCACTCTATTTATTTGGTGGATTTGCAATCTGCTCCACATATCTTTTCGCGTCCTTCAATCATCTCGTATAGAAAACGCAAAAAAATGTCTTGCTAGTGAGAGGAAAATTACAAGCTTTCTTGTTAGGGCGATGGCAAAGACATTTAGCATCATATGAGCTATAACATTTCCTATTTGCTTCGCTATGTATGCTGACTATGTTCTGGCACAAGACAGAGCTGATATGTGTGCATGCATGTTAGCATCGATAACCTTCACATCCTTGTCATTTATGAATTACGAAGATTATGATGCACGAGATACAGTTTGTGCCATCTTTCTTTAAGTAATGCATGTAACTGTCCATAAAAAACATGTCATATTTGATAGTTGTTTCCAGCGCATGTTGTGTTGGACGGTTAACCATCTTCATGTGTAAATAAATCAGAATGTTGGGGCTGATTTGATTGCTATTGGAAAAAAATTGGTTAGGCTAGAAAGGAGAAAATCCGGTGATTGATCGCGAGACTGAGCAGTTGCTACAGGAGTTGATGGCATCAATAATTATGATGTAAGTTTATTGGATATAAACTTACAAACAAAAACAAACTAAAATTCACTTTTAAAACAAAAAAAAAAAACTTTCTTCTAGATCCATATTATTAAAATTTATGGGATAAAAAATCTTTTACCAATTAATTTTGGTGAATTTTAGTTAAAATTTAAAATTTAGATTTTAATATGAATACATATGAGTTTATTAGAAAAACTTTTATTGAATGATTCATACACTTTATAAAAAAATAAGAATTTTCCAGTATAGAAATCATGACTAACACAGTAACATACAATAGCATAATTATTTGCATTTATGCTCAGTCTCTTGTAAGTTTACATCCACTAAACTTACAACATAATTATTGATGTCCTCAACTCTTGTGGCAACTGCTCAGTCTCACGATCAATCACCGAAGTTTCTGCTCTCAACTTTCTTTCCAGCCTAACCACAATTTTTGTAATCGCATTCAAATCAGCTCGCAACCTTCTGATTTCTTTACATACGAAGATGGTTAACTCTCCAATACAACATGCGCTGACAACAGCTATTAGATATGACATGTCTTTATGGACAGTTACATGTAACACAAAAAGAAAGATGTCACAAACTGCATCCAGTTGTGGGGTCCTCGTTACTTAATCCATTATGTATTCAATATTATACACATGTGAGTAAGAGTTAAGTAATAAAACACACTAAGTTAAGAGCTTTTACTATGTCAGTTATTACAACAATTACGAAATTTTAATACAACCTGACATAATATACAACATATGAACATCACATGTACGTATTCACAACCTAACGACGTTCAACCCCTAATCAGTGGTTCAGCTCGCAGCAGAATGCAACTCAGAATCCCGACTCCCCACGTCTATGAGTCCCCTACAGAAACAACACATAAATTAACACTTAATCATCTCAAACCCTTGTTAGCTTATTATATCTAATATTTGATTTAATTAAAGGCTTTCAAAAAGCCTCATTGGCCCAAACCCAACATCTTAATTAAATCCATATATCTAATATTTGTAATTAAGCCTCTTCTTAATTAATTAATTCATCCAATGAATTTTATCTCCCTTTATCGATTTAATCTTTTGTGCGACCCGACAGGATCTTGCAATGTTGGCAGTGACATAAAATCTAATTTTATGTCACAAGCAATGAGCGGTATCTAGCAACACATCAAGGCTACCCAAATTACAAGAATGTCATTGACTCGACATAACCTATGGACTGTGATAATATTAACCATGTAACTTAAATAAGATTTTAAGTTAAAGAGTAATCTCCTATAGCTAATGCAGCAAAATAACAGTCTTTTAAATCCAATAATAAAACAGAAGGCAAAGTTAAAGAGTAATCTCCTATAGCTAATGCAGCAACTCTTGCTCCATTTCCCACTCGGAGATCAACTTCGTCTTTCGCCAATACCCTACTCATTTTGAGATCCTGCACATTAACACAAATGTGAGAACCACATCCAGTATCTAATACCATGATGAAGAAGTAGATAAATTGACTTTTATAACAAAAATACCTGAAGTGGAAGTCACACTTCCCTTCGTCTTCTTAAGATCTTCCAGATATAATTTGCAGTTCCTCTTCCAATGTTGGTCTCACCGCAATGGAAGCAGTTCCCTTCCTTAGCCACTCCTCCCTTTGGCTTAAGCGCAGAAGCATGAGACTTAGATTTAACAAAGACTTTCTTGTTCTTCTTAAAGCCTTTTGCTTTAGCCTTTCCCTTGCTCTTATTCACAATAAGAACATTAGTGAGCTTAGACTTCTTTGTGTTCGCTTCATATTTTCTCAACATACCAAGCAACTGAGGTAGAGCCTTTTCGATTTGAATCATATTGTAACTCAAGACAAATTGCCTGTAGCTATCATGCAACGATTGCAAGATTACGTCAGTGGCCAACTCTTGGTCCAATGGAAAACCCAGCTTCTCAAGATTCTCAATGTACCCAATCATCTTCAGTACATGAGTTCCAACAAGGCTTTCTTCAACCATCCTGCACTGGAATAACGCTTTAGAGACGTCATACCTCTCTTGTCTTGCTTATTGTTGGTAGAGTTGCTTTAAGTGCTCGATCATATCGAACGCCTCCATTTCCTCATGTTGCTTCTGAAGCTCAGAGTTCATGGTGGCAAGCATAAGGCAACCAACATCAAGTGCGTCATTTTGATGCTTCTTGTAAGCATCCTTATCGGCTTTAGCGGCCGTCACGGGAGGTTCCTCAGCAGGTAAGGGTTCCTCTAGGACATATTGTTTTTTCTCTTGTTTGAGGACAATCCTCAAATTCCTATACCAGTCTAGGAAATTAGTCCCATTCAGTTTGTCCTTCTCAAGGACCGATCGTAATGACAGTGTGCTAATTACGTTGTTTGATGCCATGGATATCTACAATATAAATATGCAAAATAAGTTTATGATTTTAATCATTTAATAAGGTCTTATATTAAATGACACTCCCACTATTTTGTTTAAAATTATCAACCCTCGAAACCTTAGTGGGCCAAGATCCATATTTCACCTAATCCTGAGTTAGCTTTGGCTAATCACCCAAGACTCGGTTATTTAGGTAGACAACACTTTGTCAATTACATCACATGTAATTCTTGGATGGTTGGACGAACAATACTTTGTTCAAATTCATCTAATGTATTATTATCCAACCACATGCCTCTAGGTTCCCAATCCTATTGAGATAACCTAGTTAAGTCAGGCCCAATATAAAGTAAAACGGATATCACTTTTATCCTTTCGCGCCTTACCAAGATTGTCACGGTGCTTTGCTTTGGCAAACCCACACATGTTCAATCGAAGTCTTGATGAGTACTTTTAATTTTGGAAGGCATCTAAATTAATATTATTAGAGGGATTTATTGATATCATGATTTTATTGATAATTAAAAATATGTCTGGTACATATACGCATATACATATCTACATATATGTATAACAATCATCAATATAAACATCATAAGATAAACATGCATCACATACATCAACTTAAAATAAACGTGACATGATTATAGCCCCTACTAAAGATTTTCTCAAGCCAATGAGAAAATCCTAAAAGGTCAACATAAGGTAACTTCTCCAAGCACCTCTATGGTTCCCTTTTGTGAATGGCCTCATCACCCCGGTACCATGGTCCATCTTCATTGATCTCCATCAACAAAATAAACTAACTATACTATATAAAAATTACATGATAAAGAGAATTCCTCAAGTTACATTCGAGGGGAACATAGGGGAGGGATAACATTTAGGAAAAATAGAGAAGGCACGACACGCAGGCCTATTAAATTACAAACATTCACAAAATCCTATCTAATAGGTCATAGGGCTATAACCATGCACCATGCTCAAACAACACATAAAACATGCTATAACAATTAATGAATTAAATTCTAAACATTTTAAAATTTAATTCTAATTAAAAACTGTAAAATAAAATTTTGAAAAATTATCGTACGCTCGGGGCATCATATACCACGGTGACTCGGCGCGTCTCAAGCCATGGACTTGCTAACCCTAGCAATCCCACGGTCGCAACCAAGCCATGGATCAAGGGTTCGAAAAACCCTAGTTGAACCACGGCCCAACCATGCATGAGCCAAGGGCGACGGCGGCTTGACCTAATCAGGCCAAAGGGTTTGAAACCCTGGCAAGGATGATAGCTCGGCCCATGTACAAGCCAAAGGGTTCGAAACCCTAGCCACAAAGGTGGCGGCTCGACATATATGAGCCAAGGGTTTGAAACCCTAGCCCTCATGCGGCGGCTCGGCCTGTTGGGTTTTTGGAAAACCGAATAATCTTAGTTTTGATGATCACAAAACTTGAATAAAAATATGAACATTAAAGCACAATGTTGCATAACAAGAAAAAAACCATATTTTTAAACAACATATTTCTCCCCCTTTTTGTGTGAATCAAAAGGAAGACAAATAAAATTTACTCCCCCTCAAAGATTGAGATTGAACTCTCCCCCTTAATTTTAAAAGGTTTGAAAATTTGAGCAAGTGAGGGGCAAATGGGGTAGGCTAAAAACAAATTAAAAAATTGCAATGCACATTAATTTTTGAACAAAAATAACCTCTTTTGATGATGCATGTAGCATATTTGGCAACAAATTTGAATTCCTTGACAAAACTCAACAATGTCCGTTTCATCTTTCAGTGATGGCAGCACATGAGTCAACTTTGCAGAATAAACTGCTTTTCATCGTGAAGAATTAGGCTGCAAGACCTATACCGTTGCGATTGTCTATGAGTCTAGTTTGCAACGCAAAAAACGGTTCGTCATTTGAACATCCGAGCAAGAAGTTATGCCAATTTTCCCAAAGTCGCTGCAAGCTGCCAGAAAAACTGAATGCTTCGAAAATTGTTAGAAAAAAATTTCAAAATAAAAATTTTAAACTTACAACGAGTTTAGAACATATTGAACAAAATTAGAACATTTGAAATAGATTTTAAAATTATTTTCGTGCAAAATGAATGCAATGAAAATGATTTTTATGCTAAAAAATTTCATACACCAAGTTTTAGAAAATTATGCTATCAAAATAATTTCATGCTCATGAGAAATTTTTATTAAAAGATTTCCGTCTAAAATCGGTTAAAATGCTTTCCAAGAACAACCAGGCTCTGATACCACTTGTTAGGATCGGGGTAGTGTTTAGAAGGGGGGGTTGAATAAACACTAGATACAATTTCGATTTCTTTTTCTGGTTAACTGTAAACTGTTAAGTATTACAGTTGCTTCTCAATATCAGGCAAGTCAGTAGACACTTATTACAGTGCGGAAGACGTCTACAGAACTTGTGAGGAATAAAACTGAAGTAATAAAGCAATAAACAAATAACACGAGAGTTGTTTCTGGAAGTTCGAAGCACAACGCTTCTACGTCTCCCCTTCTTCCTTTGCAGGAAGGATTCACTAGAAGACTTGGTTTACACTTTACAGTATACAACCTTCTTAGGCACTAACACACTTGGCCTAAACTCCTAGCAATCACACTCTTCTTAACTTTTGGTTACAATGGATTCTATAACACTCTTTACAAAATAAACTTTCTGGCTTTGAGAGTTTTTTGAGCAGCAGACTTCAATTGAAAATAATCTATCACAGATTCAGTTTTGCTGTTTGTCTGCTCTTTGCTGAACGTTTGGAATATCAGTAGTTTGGCTTTCTTGTTTGCTTTGAAGTATATCTCTTAGTTGAAAATCGCTCAGCACCTCTTCATTCTCTGCTTGGATGTATTTATAGGTTTGGATGTCCAACGGTAGCCTTTCTGTATATGGAAGAGATTAGCTTTCCAATTTCATATTGTCTTCTTTCCTATTTTGTAAAGCAACGGCTCTTTTCACTCTGACGGTAATGGTGGCGGAGATATAGCAAGGTGCGCCGCTCTGTTGTACCTTTGTCAGAGAATGTTGTACTGATTTTGTCTCGTTGCTTAGTGCTCTAACTGGAAGCTCAGACTTCTCCTGGTTTTCTTTGTTCAACTGGTCGTTCATCCACTTATGACCAGTTGATGTCCTTGTTCAGTGAGAGACTATTCAGTTGATAGTTGTCTAGTAGATGTCCATCCAGTTTAAGGTTGTCCGGTTGATAGCTTGTACGGTTGATGTCTTCACCCGGTTGATGTCTATCCAGTTGATGTCTTAACCAGTTGATGTCTTCATCCGGTTGATGTCCGTCCAGTTGATGACTTCTTCCGGTTGATGTCCATCCAGTTGATGACTTATCCAGTTGATGACTTTATCCGGTTGATGTCTTATCCGGTTGATGTCCATCCAGTTGATGACTTAACCAGTTGATGACTTCATCCGGTTGATGTCTTCATCCGGTGGATGTCTGATCCGGTTGATGTATTGTCCGGTTGATGTCCATCCAGTTTATGTCTTGTCCAGTTGATGTCTATCCAGTTGGTAGGCATCCAGTTTATGTCTTCACCCGGTAGGAGTCTTTATCCAGTTGGTCTTTAATATCCGGTAGGACTTCATCCAGTTGGTCTTTGTTATCCGGTTTGTAATTACCAAAACTTTAGAAATTGTTTTCCCAACAATTTCCCCCTTTTTGGTGATGACAAAACTAAGCAATGATCTATTTCCTACTGGAGTAAATAAGATGAGAATCCTGAAATTACTTGAAGACATAATGGAAAAGAAATTTTCATTAAATATAAGCAGATTACAAGTTGTAATCAAACTGGACAATTGAGAGAGATTCATCTTTATTTAAGATGAATTCTAATAACTTGAATAGAATCTAAGACCAATTTAGTTTACACAAGATAGCTGATACATGACAAATCTTTAAACAAGCATTGTAGACCCGGAGAGCTTCGATCCACCTGGTGTCAGAGAGGAAGAGCTCGATCCACCTTGTTTCAGAGAGGACCTAATCAGAATACTCTATCTCCGCCGGTCTACCTTGTTTCAGAGAGAAGGTCGGGAAGAGTCATACGTATATACATTAGGCAGCTTCCATGGTTCATGGCAGCTTGCAGCGACTTTGGGAAAATTGGCATAACTTCTTGCTCGGATGTTCAAATGACGAACCGTTTTTTGCGTTGCAAACTAGACTCATAGACAATCGCAACGGTATAGGTCTTACAGCCTAATTCTTCACGAGGAAAAGCAGTTTATTCTGCAAAGTTGACTCATGTGCTGCCATCACTGAAAGATGAAACGGACATTGTTGAGTTTTGTCAAGGAATTCAAATTTGTTGCCAAATATGCTACATGCATCATCAAAAGAGGTTATTTTTGTTCAAAAATTAATGTGCATTGCAATTTTTAATTTGGTTTTAGCCTACCCCATTTGCCCCTCACTTGCTCAAATTTTCAAACCTTTTAAAATTAAGGGGGAGAGTTCAATCTCAATCTTTGAGGGGGAGTAAATTTTATTTGTCTTCCTTTTTGATTCACACAAAAAGGGGGAGAAATATGTTGTTTAAAAATATGGTTTTTTTCTTGTTATGCAACATTGTGCTTTAATGTTCATATTTTTATTCAAGTTTTGTGATCATCAAAAAGGGGGAGATTGTTGGGTTTTTGGAAAACCGAATAATCTTAGTTTTGATGTTAACAAAATTTGTTATTGTGTTGCTAACATATTTCATCAAGTGTGCAGTTCATAGATGATATTTTACAGCTTGATGATGTGCTAGGAAATGCCCTTGAGTTTGGTTGCTGAAATGAGGACCAACTGGAGTACCAGTTGACCAGACCAGCTGGAGTACCAGCTGAAGGACCAGTTGGAGTACCAGTTGACCAGACCAGCTGGAGTACCAGCTGAAGGACCAGCTGGAGTACCAGTTGACCAGACCAGCTGAAGGACCAGTTGGATTACCAGTTGACCAGACCAGCTGGAGTACCAGCTGGAGAGAACCAGCTGAAGGACCAGCTAGAGGACCAGCTGAAGGACCAGCTGGAGGACCAGCTGACCAGACCAGCTAGAGGACCAGCGGGACTTCCATAAATAGCCCAGAAAGCAGAATATGACCGTTGCAATGTTTGAAAGCTTTCCAAAATTGTCCCAACGGTTATATTCTTATATCTAACGTATTTATAATTACTTGGGGCTATATATACATGATTTGGAAGCTCAATAACAGCTGATTGAAGATCAATCCAAGCCTTCCAAAGCAAACCCACTTGGGATTCAATTGAGGAACTTCAAAGACAAAAGCTGCTAAATGAAGAGCACTCCTCAAACCTTTGGCACCTCTTACCTTGCTGTATCAGATTCATTATGGAATCATTTGTGCCTTTGTATTCACTCTATTCATTGTATTTGTGAGCTAAAATAGAAGAGTGAATACCATTGTAACGGTTGATGATTCATCACAACCGATTGAGAGGTCTTTGTATGTGAGACATTAAAGAACATACATAGTTGAGTTGCTAGAAGTTCTAGTTGGATGGGGCATTCCCAACTGGATCGGGTTTGTACAACGGGATTGTATAAATCAAAGTCTTCTAGTGTATCCTTCCATGAGATGGAAGAAGGGGAGACGTAGAAGCGTTGTGCTTCGAACTTCCAGAAACAAATGCTCGTGTTTTTACTTTACTGCATTTATTTACTTTACTGTTTTTACATACTTTCTTGCATATCTTTAAAATGCCTTTCAAATGGTTAATCGGTTTTAGAGCGGGTTATGTCGAGTGTCTTCCGCTCGGTTTTGTAACCGAACTCGATATAATCTCTCGGTGCAATTATTTCAAGAACACGAGCTATTGAAGCTCAAGTTGGTTGAACTCGGGTGTGGAATGGCAACCCACCCCCGAAATCGATCCTAACACGGCCCATGCTCGAGCCAACGGCTTCGGATTCTGGACGGTGGTGGCCGAACCAACATGAGCCAAGGGCTCGGTCGGCACACTCGTGTATCGTATACGTCAATCCGTCAATTATATCACATATAATATTACGATGATTTTCACAAAATCGATTATCACATATCATATATGAATTTATACAGTTTCAAAGCATGCAAAAGATTCAAAATTATGATTAAACAATTAATCACATATTCCCGATATGAGCTTTGTACACGGCTCTGATACCACTGTTAGGAATCCGATCAAGCAATACGCAGCGAAAAAAAAAAAACTGGATTCCTACCAAGGACCTATACAAAGTAATCATATCGAGATTGAATAGAATCATACCCTTGCAGCGTGTTTGAAGCAGAATCCTCGTTGCAACACCACGAGTCACAAACAAAGATTTGTACATTTGTCTCTACGGTATCCACACGATCAAATCGAAAGGGACGTTAAAGAACAAGTTGCTAGACTTGTTCTTCAACCGAAACAAAGACACGCGCGGTTCACAACCGATAAACGGCGGTCGGATGATCAATCAAGACGGCGGCGGTGGCCGATGGTTCTCGGATGAGAGGGGCGGCCGAGCCTTTTTGGGTGGCTACTAGGTTTTAGAAAAATTAACACTTAATCATCTCAAACCCTTGTTAGCTTATTATATCTAATATTTGATTTAATTAAAGGCTTTCAAAAAGCCTCATTGGCCTAAACCCAACATCTTAATTAAATCCATATATCTAATATTTGTAATTAAGACTCTTCTTAATTAATTAATTCATCCAATGAATTTTATCTCCCTTTATCGATTTAATCTTTTTTGCGACCCGATAGGATCTTGCAATGTTGGCAGTGACATAAAATCTAATTTTATGTCACAAGCAATGAGCGGTATCTAGCAACACATCAAGGCTACCCAAATTACAAGAATGTCATTGACTCGACATAACCTATGGACTGTGATAATATTAACCATGTAACTTAATCCCTTTGTCCAATGTGTTTAGATTGAACACGAGTCATGTAATAGTCATACTCGTATATTCAATCTTATTTCTTGATCCCCAAGTAGAACTAGAATAAACGAATAAGCTCGATATCACATATCGACTTGTTCGAGCATGGCCATGCATTTTAGTCTCACTTGATCAAGGGCCCAAACACTTCTCCTATTATATAGGAGGGACAAATCCTATCTCGATCAATCAACATCCCTCTACATAATTCGAATGTATCCAATAGTTCTCTTTATAATTTACCCTGTTACAGGTAACGTTTGACAATATCAAGATACATAACTCCTTATGTTGGGATCTCATATGATCTCAAGTCGTAAGGATTACATACACTATTATCACTATGAGAATTGCTTATGACACTCATATAACTATCCATGTAGCATTCTCACGGTGGGTCTGTCGAGTACAGTGTTCTCTAACATGTACCCATGTGTTGATTTGATATATCATATCTATGAACAATTCATCAATCAAAACATACTAGTCTCAATGCATTATCATTATCCCGATTCATGATAATACTTGACTAGGGACAATCTTTAAGAACAATACAATATTATTCTAAGGACATTAACTTATATATTAATTCATATTACACAGATACTCGAATAATATATAATAATGAATTGCCATTAATAAAACCATACATTGTATATCATAAACAATCATCTAATGAGTTATCTTAAGGCATATCCTAACACTATCAACCTGTTATAACAGGACCGATGATATGCCAATCAGCTCAATATGTCAATGCCTCTGCCTTCACGTCCCATATTGGCAGCACATATCATATAACCGTACTCACATGTTATAACAGCCAAACCATATGCCAACAATGGCATATCTCTCATATGGCATCCACCATATGTCTCAACAATATGAATGTATGCAAATATGATTCTCACAATCATATATCATAATTCCAACAGATAAAACCAACATCACATAATCAAACCTCAATACTCGTATGTCAACACGTACCTGTCGTGCGACACAAAAGATAGAAATCAGGCGTCGATATTTAACCGTCTAGTTGTCCTATCCCCTGTGATGATGCTACAACAATATCAACAATATATCATGTTATAATAGGCTTCAAAATCAAAGTCCACAAAATATAATATTTTTCAAAATTCAACCCTAGCGATCGATCGCCACTTTTCACCGATCGATCGCCAAAATGTTCTGTCCATCCCGATTGATCGCCACTTCTTCGCGATCGATCGCCCAAATGTTCTGTTCACTCGCGATCGATTGCCATGTTTTCACTGATCGATCGCCAAGCCATTTCACCGCCTTATATTTTACTATGTTTCGGCGATCGATTGCCATAAGGCTCGCGATCGATCGCCGATGTCTGAAAATTTTCAGAACATGGCGATTTTGAGCTTATCCTCATAGTTCACCTCCTACAACTCAATTCATACCATGAAAACTTGCTCACCAGATTACCTAGCATCATATAAACATCTTTCTAGCATATTTCAAGTCATTTCTTTGCATGATATCAAGTATCAATTCAATTCACACAAGAGTATTAACTTCACATGCTTCAAGTTTTCATCAACTAAGCACATATACATCAACTAGGATCACAAACCATTGAAGTTCTACTTTCCTTACCAAGTTATTCACTTTCTTGTTGTTCTTTGCAAGCTCCACTCCAAGACCCACTCCTAGGTGTGTAGAGAAAAGTGTAGAGATTACTAGGTGAGCTAAGGTGTACTATGTGTTAGGAAGCTGATTGTTTATATGTATACTAGCTTCCAAATCAAAGGCAAATTCATGTCCCCTCTCTCTCAAATGCAAATACCATGCAAGCCTTTCATGTTCTTCTATTGGTGACTAGATCATCAAGTCATGTTCACATAATACACTGATGTTATTCCAACGGTTAACCATGGTCCAAACCTACCATGTTAAGTCACCATATTACCGATATGTTACTCAACATCAGACATAAGTTAAGTATGCGGTCTCCACGAGTCACTATTGCACATAACATGAAAGCTCATATCGAGGCATTACACCTGTGCACTATAATCTTCGTAATCCATAAATGCCAAGGACGTGAAGATTATCGATGCTAACATGCATGCACACATCGCACCTCTGCCTTGTGACAGAACATAGTCAGCATACACAGTCGAAGCAATAAGAAATGTTATAGCTCATGCGATGTTAACTGTCTCTGTCAACGCCATAAAAAGAAAGCTTGCGGTTTTCCCCCCATTAGCAAGTCATTTTTTTGAGTTTTCTATACAAGTAGATTGAATTACGCGAAAAGAGAAATCCACCAAATAGAGTGACAAGCATGAATTGAAAATCGCAAGCTACGTCTTCCATCTCCGTTTAATATTTTCTTCATGATCTCACTATGAAAAGATATGCAGTAGAAATAAGATGCTCTTATGGCGCATATAGCTGACATCAAGTCTCATATACATCTAGCAATTAACACTTTCATTTTGTTGTTCATATATTAAAATATTTAATTAGTGGTATATCCTTCAGAACTCAGATAAAATGCTCACCGGTCATACATTTAATGAACAGTTCATCTACATATTTTTTCATAAAAAAAGTGTGTGTAACTGTTAATTGTTGGAAAATTATGGCTTGATAAATTGAAATTAAACAAGTTAGAGATTGATGCTTAATGAATTAAGACTAAGCAAGGTTTAATGAAGATTAAATGACAAAACATAAGAAAAAATCGAAGGTGTGTAAAATCCATAAAAACAAGTTTCATGGGCATCATTATTGCACTCACGCGCCTTAGCACAAGGAGATGTTACGCCTCGCAGCGCCTGGCATCGCACCTTTCACCCCTTGATTTGGCAAAGGCACATGCCTTTGCGCGTCTCATGTGCTTTTTCATTAAAGCAAGGCGCACACCATTATGCGCCTTAGGTAGATGAGTTTGCATACTGATAGAAGATAAGGTTGTTAGGGTATATTGGATCAGCTTTGAAAATGATCATACAATTTATTAAAATCGAGCACTGTAGATTTGGTAACGGGTGAAGAAGATGACATTGAAGTTGATGATATGAGTGATGTATTTACTTTTAAAATTTTGTGTACTTTGTGTAATTTAAACTGCAAGAATTAATTTTTTCGATTTTAATATTTGGTTAACAACTTTTTTGCATTATGATATATAATTTTGTTGGCATTTCATTGTTTCAAACCCGTACCAACTGGACTGGACCTAGCACATGTTATTGGCTGATATATATGGTAGTGAGTTGTATTAATGTAAAGTGCGTACTTGCACTTTGTGTTAGCGCTATGTGTTATAACCTTATTACACATTTGTGCTTTAGTGCGTTATGCGCCTTTAATAAATATGTTCATGGGCTAAATCGTATCGTTGGTGTGCACTTATCGTGTACGCCCAAATTAAACCCCACTCAATCTATGGATTGATAACAAGTATGTAGTAGCGTGTGTATGGATCGATCCCACGAGGATGTGTGAATTCTTGTGTTAACGAAAATCAAAACAAAATAATAATAGATGGGGTTGTATTACTGAATTATAACTAATAAAATTAACAGCACAGTAATAAACTATTAAAAACGATTTTTGGTATCGATCAACTCTACATTAGAGATTATCATCTATTTCATCGATTATAAATAGACTCGATTTTTATTTGAATATTATCATTTGGAAATTCAATTTGTCCCCCACCTTATTCCTAATCTCCCCTTATTCCTAGTCAATTGGCCAATCCAACGCGGTTGAGATTGAAATCAACAATATCATTCACACTAGTGAGTATGATATCTAAATTCACAAACACTATTGGCTTATATTAATTTAGTCAATTGTTTTCTCTAAAAACTTAATAAATTCAAAAAACATAAAATGTTAGTCTAAGTTGCTTCTTCAATTATATCACTCAAACAACATGTTATTCGATATTTAATTAGCAATTAGATTGCATGCAAATTATTAGATTATCAATCCAATAATCAAACAACAATCATATCAATAAACTTAGAAAACATTGATACTCAATAAAATTGACAATTCTTCTAGGACAGAAAGAAATCATGTTTCCATAACTTTCAGGAATCTGTGGCGTTGGGGCGCCAAGCACTCTACCCAGACACATTTTCTTCAAGCTAACATGCGCCGGTCACAGGCGCCCTAGCCCATGTCTTGCTGCACTGGTATTTAATTTTTCGTCTTTTAGCCGATGTTGGTTCTGGATTTTAAAGATGACAAAAAAGACCAGACCAATAAAGACAATGACAAAACAGACCAGATCGATGTCAACCAGACCGATGTCAACCAAATTAGTACATACCAGATCGACGCAGATCAATGCAAATCAGATCAGAACTTATCAATGCAGACTAAGTTACCAAACTTCGTTCATCAGTCCGAATAATCAACAGCTATTTTTAGTTCCGGATTTTAAAGATGACAAAACAGACCAGACCGATCAAGCCATGACAAAAGAAATCAGACCGATATAGTCTATCCCAAAACAGAACGGATCGATGCAAACCAGTCTGACCGGATCGAAGCACATAGACCAGACCAGCTCGATGAAGATCAGATCAGAGCAGACGAAGTTAAGTAAGCTTCGTTCTTCAGTCCGTATAATCAACGGCTATTTATTGAAGCATTTAATGATGCATTTAATGCTGAAAAAGACCAAGGACCGAAGATTACATTAAATGGTAAATAGACAAAGGAGAGTCTACTTGACAAACGCCGAAAGCACATACCGGAAGGGAAAGTGCCTAAAGACTGAAGCTTGTTCAGAAAATGAACAGAGTAAAGAGTTGCACAGAAAAGGAAATAGTGTCGTTGGTATAAACAACTATAAAAGGATGCAACTAAGGTACTCGAAGGAGGACTTCAACTGATCAATCAATAGACTGAACAACACAAGCTTACAAGTCAAAACATTCTTGAGCAGAACCATCGCAGAAAGATTTTTATCTTATCAGTCTGCTCAAAGTTTTTATAAGCACATCCTATTGTAATATTTGATCATCTAAAGGATCAATTGTGCATAGATTAATTCACTCTGCCTTTTGTATTGTTGCTAAGATAGAAGAGTGAGATTCAATTGTAACTGTCAGACGGATTGTGTCTGAACAGATTGAGAGACTAGGAGTTTCAGTCTGGTAGTGGGGTAAATCCAGCTGAATCGGGGTTGTACAAGTAGTTGTATTACTCAAAGTCTTCTAGTGAATCCTTCCTTGATTGGAAGAAGGGGAGACGTAGAAGGATTTGCCTTCGAACTTCCAAAAACATATCTTGTATATTTACATTCTGCATTGCCTTGCATTTTATAGCCATCAAACCATTCTTACTAGCTAAGAACAGACATTTTCCGCAATTTCATTTCAGTGGTCTGTTATGCTTGAGTATTGATTAAGAAACAAATTTCATTCACTAACCTGAGTGAAATCAATAAGGATTAATTTTTAAGAGGAGTGCTCATTTACCCCCTCTAAACACTCCCATCCGATCCTAACAAGTGATATCAGAGCAGGTCATCTTAATCATCAAGAAACTTGGACTGATGGCATCATTCAACAAGATTCTCATGTTCTCAAAAGAAGATTATGATGATTGGAGAATCAGAATGCAAGCTCACCTGGCAGCACAGGATGACGATATGTGGTACGTCATTACCGACGGGCCAATGAAAATATTAAAAGTAAATCCTGCACTAGGAGGATTAAGTGGCGAACATCAAATAATCGAGAAAGAAAGGGCCTCATGGACTAATGAAGAAAGAAAGAAAGCCAATCTAGAAAACGTATCCAATGACATCTTGTTCAAGACGTTGGACAAGAACATGTCCAGCAAGATTAAAATGTGCTCCACTGCCAAAGAGATTTGGGAGAAGATTGCACAGCTATGTGAAGGGAACGACCAGACTAAGGAAAACAAGCTGACTGTAGCTCTACAAAAATTTGAGAGCATAAAGATGAAGCTTGGAGTAACTCTAAATGAGTTTGACGAAAGAGTTACTGGCATCATCAATGAACTGAACGGTCTGGGTAAGGACAATTCCAACAGAGAGATTGCTCTTAAGGTGATGAGAGCATTGCCAAAGGAATGGGACGTCAAGACGATTGCAATGAGGGAGTCTAAAGACCTGATGTAAGGACCCCGTGCCCTTAACCCGTTATTAGTGTATTAAGCCATACCATTAGTGCATATAATTATGCTATCAGGGGGAAAAACCATATGCAAGTGCAACACCATATGCTATCCAGAAAATTTCTTGCATTTAATCCACATAATATTCAAATTCCCCAACCAAGATTATTCATGTAACATGCACCCTCATAATACACTAACATACTCTTAGTTCATTTAGCAATTCCATATCTAATTGCGTGCAAACCATAACTGAACAGAGAAGAGCCGTAGCCCGTTTATACATTTCATATACACGTAATATGTACTCACATAAGAGCACCCAATGAATAAGCATGTATCTCATGTATAAAACACTCTACTGGATACCGTTACTGGTGCTTCGATCCTGGAAGCACCTCTCAAGCGCAACTCGATCTCGACTCTGGATCTGAGTGCCTATCCATCCAGCTCTGGTACCTCGATCCTGGAAGTACCTCTAATCAACAGCCCGAGTTCAACTCCAAAGCCGCTGCTGCACTTGTATCACCTGCCCCAACAGAGACAGCCCCCACACGGGGTGAGCATACCAATATCCCAAATCCAATAACCACAACAATACAATTCATAATTTACAACAATGTAAATGCTATGAAATACAAAATATACTCCCTGGATGGTATCATCCTCATCCGGGGTTTCCTGTACTGTCCCTGTTCTCAAAACACTGAAACCATCAAATTCCCAAATGCTAGTTAATCATTACAATGATTAACAATTCCATAAGTCATATGCCAATATCATAATCAATAACATCAAATCATTAAACAATGATTATAGACAATCCATGTTTCTCACTTATGGTTTCATAGCTCTACTTCATTGCTCGCTCTACAATAGCGGCATTCCATTTCCACGCATGCTCAATGGCAGTGGCGTCGTAATCGATGTTCGCTCAAAAGTGACAACATCCAATCCTTGCTCGCTCAAAGGCGGCACCATATGATTCACAATGCATGTATGTCCTTTTGTAGAAATTCCCATAAACCATGTAATTCCAATGTCCATTCATTGCTAACGTCATATATCATGCATTTCCACACATATTCATTTCAATACAGTGTACCAAGCATTCAACGATTGCAAATTATATAAAAGGGCTATGCTCGTACGTCATACGTACCTTAGAATTCCGTAGCTCGAGTCCAAACTTTGCTTGAGTTCCATACCTCGAGAAATATGTGCTAAAACACATAAACAACCCACAATCAAGTATAAGCATGCAACCACGTGTCCAAGCACGTTCAAGACTCCCAATCATATCGTCAATCCATGACGATTACCAAAATAAAAGCCCCCCGGCTAAGCATGCATAATACCCAAAATATTCCATTTTATATGTTTAATAGATAGCCAAAAATCCAACCAAAAATTTCGTTTAATTAATTTTGGCTCCAACCAATCCATTTTAAAAGTATAGCATTCCCATTGGAATGTAGACATTGCCCCGGAAACGGCCCCTTTAAACCTCGGTTCCGAAATCCCGACATTTTCCAAAATTTTGAAAAAAATAAAGGGAACAGGGCCGGGATCGATCGGCGCCAAGCCGCGATCGATCGCCATACCCTACTGCCCGAAAAAAAACAAGCCGCGATCGATCGCCACATCTCGCGATCGATCGCCAAGGCCCTCGCGATCGATCACCCACTTTTCACGATCGATCGCCGCTA
The DNA here is from genome assembly GCA_907163345.1 of Haberlea rhodopensis. NCBI lineage: Eukaryota > Viridiplantae > Streptophyta > Magnoliopsida > Lamiales > Gesneriaceae > Haberlea > Haberlea rhodopensis. Next base: position 9,083 of record CAJQUN010002332.1, on the reverse strand, counting down.
CTGCTCATCGCCTTCCCAAAACAGAAACATGTCGCGATCGATCGGCGCCAAGCCGCGATCGATCGTGACCTGCGGGATTCCGAAAATTTCGAGCTTCAATGGTGTTTTTCACACCCAAACTCCAAACCAACACCCCATACAACCTCAACACCTCAAATACAACAATTAAACTTCATAAAAACACTGAAATCAACATTTTAGATTTTAACCCAAAACCCCCAAACACAAATCCAACCCAAGAGCTCAACCATAACACACCATACCACTATCAAATCGAAGACAAAGACGAGGGGAAGAAACTTACCAACTTATCTTCGAGAAATCCGGCTCATAGGATGAGCCTCCATCAATTTTGCTCATCAAAGGGAAAGGGGAAGGGTTTGGGGTGGGAGAGAGGCGTGAGAGGGAGAGGAGAGGAGAGAGATGGATTCCAAATGACGGAACCCCGAGTCCAACTGGTATATATAGCAAAAATGCCCCAAAATACCAATACCTTCACCAATAAATCATGATTCATTAAAAATCATTTGTTTTCAAAAACTCTCTCTCCAACATCAAATCCCCAGACTGGCCCCAACATAAAGCACCCCGGACACCAAGTCCCACTAAAAACCCAACTCATAGGTTTTTCACCAAAATGAGAATACAATCTCATCCTTTGGATCCAACGATCCCAAATGCCCGATTTAACAACCTCGGGAGACGCAAAACCGCAATTAATTCCTAATTGCCACAATTAAAAATCCATCAAGGATTAATACCACACCGGGATTAACGCCATAAATCCCCGGACATCACAATTATCCCCCACTAATAAAATTTCGTCCTCGAAATTTGCACCGGCATACTCTACGTAACACCAGGACTACACAAACAAAGTAAAGCCACAACCCCGATTCTTGACCACATTAGAAACGAATCATCAACTGCGAGAACACCAATCTCGCACCAAGTCCTAAAATAGGGCAAATGCCAAAACCAACACAAACCCGAAGGATAACAACATACCTCGACGTGAATCGTCCCAGAAGTCAGTCCACCACGACTGCAAACCAACCAAATCTCCCTTGGTTCTGACATAGATATCACTCCATGATATTTATCACTTGTCCACGATGCTTGACACGCATCGTCATGATGTGGACCACTAGTATACAACAGTATACTCAAAGAAAAAGATCCGGTTCTCGCTTCCCAGTCCATCTCCTCCAAAGGAGTAGTTGCACCACATGCAACCTGGATCAGGTAACCCACGGTCACCAATCCACACGAAACACATCACCACAGAAGTCTAAAACAAGGTGTTCCAAGAAATCCCATATTGGTCTAAAACACACTATCGAGACTCCACAAGGTCTCAAGTTCCACAGGGGACATGCAAGACAAACAATTGCATTCCCAAACACGTGTCGACCGTGACACTAAACAAATCCGAATCCTGGCCATCCCTCATTTATCCTGGGATTCAACAATCCTAAACAGGAATACTATCGAATTATCCAACAAGAACTACCATGGTTCCAAAACACGACAATCCCTCCTCAGGGAAAGTCAACGGACCTCACGATTATTCCTCAGAATACATCGTGCCATCGAGATTACCAATCTCGAATTGCCACAATCTCCCACCGGAGATTCATCAAACCAAGCACACTAACCCGACGTTCAACAAGGAACGAAATAGAGATGACATTCGTATACACACACGGATATACATGTCCAAGCACCAACACAACAGGCACACTCAAAGCAATAGACTCGGGTATCTCCAAGCATACCCAAAGTTCCAAAGCCTACTGTCAAACCTCGATTATTCTCACTCCACGGAGAATAGTGGTCGACAGACCAAAGCCAAAGGGTGTGATTTCAACATCAACACCACACAACCAAAGCAACGAATCTCCCAAAAGATTCAACCGGCAGGTATATCAATACCGCATTTCCCAAAAGGATAGTGTCATGAATCCATGACTCTCCAACCTCGAACCACCGTCCGGAAAACTGGATATACATACCAACATATATCTCGGAACCAAAATATGCAATTGGTTCAGAATAGTGCATCGAAGCCACTATCATCAAATCGAAACTCGTATACGCCATGTATACTCAAACAACGATGCCCTGTACTATTGCCATAGTACTCCACACTCGAGCATCACCCCAGAGACGTCTCCTCGAACGTCTCACTGGAAGTACGAAGCCATCACCTAGTCCAACACTAGTAGGGCTTACCCTGGTTGATTCACGATCAACCCTCAACCAATACTAGCTGCCTCCATGACAGTACAATCCAAATCTCTCCAAGAGATAAAGTCAATATAGTAGTGTCACTCCACTAACTATACCACACAACCCCAATTGTGACTTCCGTCGCATACCATATGCAAAGATGATCAACCAGAGCTAACAACGACTTGTCGACGCTCACGTTGGTATTCCAACAAAATTGAGTTGTCCCAAAACAAGTCTCTCAAAACATTCGACGTATAAACGTCTCCGTGAGGTATTCCCTGCCTCAATCATGCCACATAAAGACTACAAGAGTCTACCAAAAGTCATCATCGTCTCATCATACGATTCACTGAACTCGAATCCAACGAGTAGTATAATGACTATCACAAGCACATTAAAACATTGCAACCATACCTGGCTAGCGATCCGCTGGTCCCATAGGCTCATACCAACCTATCAACGTGACACACGTTCCATCCTGGTATACTATACCGCACAAACCATTAGAGTTGTGGGTCATCGCCCAACATATCTCTAAAACACCAAAGTACAATGGACAACCCGGCGTCCATGCTTAATTACCATGCAATCCTAATCCATTAGGACTTATCCCACACCCTCAGGGTGGGTGTGATCACGCCTACCGCAGATCACAACAATAAGCGAGTAGTTTCCTCAATGACTACTCTTACCACCAATCACTTGGCCTAAGCCAAACCAGCGAGTATACCCAAGGATATCATTACTCGAACAATATATACACCAAATATGTGCTGCGGTACAATCCCTGTACGGTGCACCCAATAATTCTTCGAGCAACCTGCTCATAGTGGTCTCGTCAACTAGTGACCCAGACATTACCATGTGCTCACCAAAGGCACTCGTACCATACAACCAAATACATAAACATAAATGTATTAATCATCAAAACGACGCTACACATCTACATAGAACACCCGCTATGTCATCGTCATCCGGTGACGGCATATGTCAACATATGACATCCAATTAACATCGTCAAACATATGACGATACATGTCAATACACGACATCCATAATCTCATCGTCAAACACATGACATATATAGCAACACGTAGTATCCACAATAATGCTAACAAAAGTAATATGCCATACATCATCGCTATCAAGATAGCGGAATACCTGTATCCATCGTCCACCAGCGGTACACAAGCAGCACCCATCGCTCGTAGGCGACATAATCCAGCGCTACGCACATAGCGGTATAACCCATCGCTATAGAATCAGCGGCATGATCTCTCGTCATAGAGTCAGCGGCATAAGACATCGCTATAGATATCCGGCGGTATAAACCATCGCCATAGGTGTAGCGGAATGACCCGTCGCTATGTAATATCCTGGTGGCACGAATCATCACCAATAGAATACCCGCGGCATGAACCATCGCCAATCAATATAGCGGAATGAACCGTCACTATCAATATATCTGGCGGCAAAGAACCATCGCCAATCAATATAGCGGAATGAACCGTCGCTATCAATATATCTGGCGGCAAGAACCATCGCCAATCAATATAGCGGAATGAACTGTCGCTATCAATATATCTGGCGGCATAAACCATCGCCAATCAATACATCTGGCGGAATGAACCATCGCCAATCAATATAGCGGAATGAACCGTCGCTATCAATATATCTGGCGGCATAAACCATCGCCAATCAATACATCTGGCGGAATGAACCATCGCCAATCAATATAGCAGAATGACCGTCGCTATCAATATATCTGGCGGGTAAGAACCATCGCCAATCAATATAGCGGAATAAACCATCGCTATCAATATATCTGGACGCAAGAACCAACGCCAATCAATATAGCGGAATAAACCGTCGCTATCAATATATCTGGCGGCAAGAACCATCGCCAATCAATATAGTCGATCCCTAGTCATTGTCACGGTAGTGTATTTTAATGCCCCTCGCTCAAATAAAACATGCGGTACTCCCACCCCTCGCTTCACATATAGGCGGCATAGAATAACCTCGCTTAAATGGACATGCGGCGCTCCCACCCCTCACTTCACATTTTAGCGGCAAATATTCTTTCTTCGCCTCATATGATAACCACGCTTCAATGTGACATGCGGCGCTCCCACCCCTCGCTTCACATTTTAGCGGCACAAAACAATAAATAGCGGCAAGCATTTAAAATCATCACTCATCCATAACAATGACTCATGGGATATTCACCAAGTATCCCGTCTATACCTGCAACACAAAGCATATTCCATATTCCAATATACATCATCATGAGTGTATTTTAATGCATTTCGCTCAAATGCGACATGCGGCACTCCCACCCCTCGCTTCAACATTGGCGACAGAGCATTAAAATCATCACTCCATTGTACACATGCAACTACAATGCATAATTCCATGATGTATATAAAACGTAGGTTACCGTTTCGTGTCTTTCCCCTGGCCTAGCTTTCGCGTCATAGTGTCCCTACAGGAACAATCTCAAACCATGAGCATACGATAATCCATATTCACCACAATATGATTATAATGAGTAAATGCATAAACTACGAGTACAAAGTACTTCCCGTATCCCAATGCATTTCAAAATGCTCCATTTGGTTGTCCCTGTGTCACAACTCACAATCATAATCAACAGGTTATATTATGATTCTATAGATGTCATGACATATAATCGTTTCACTATGATCACATATCACAAATGCACATAAGCAAAATAGTTGTGCCACACAACACTAACTACTATCATGCATAAATATGTGATACCCATCCTTATCAGCGTGTTCCAGGCCTTCAACAGCCCCAAAGAGCTAACCTGGCTCTGATACCACTAATGTAAGGACCCCGTGCCCTTAACCCGTTATTAGTGTATTAAGCCATACCATTAGTGCATATAATCATACTATCAGGGGGAAAAACCATATGCAAGTGCAACACCATATGCTATCCAGAAAATTTCTTGCATTTAATCCACATAATATTCAAATTCCCCAACCAAGATTATTCATGTAACATGCACCCTCATAATACACTAGCATACTCTTAGTTCATTTAGCAATTCCATATCTAATTGCGTGCAAACCATAAATGAACAGAGAAGAGCCGTACCCGTTTATACATTCCATATACACGTAATATGTACTCACATAAGAGCACCCAATGAATAAGCATGTATCTAATTATGTAAAACACTCTACTGGATACCGTACTGGTGCTTCGATCCTGGAAGCACCTCTCAAGCGCAACTCGATCTCGACTCTGGATCTGAACGCCTATCCATCCAGCTCTGGTACCTAGATCCTGGAAGTACCTCTAATCAACAGCCCGAGTTCAACTCCAAAGCCGCTGCTGCACTTGTATCACCTGCCCCAACAGAGACAGCCCCCACATGGGGTGAGCATACCAATATCCCAAATCCAATAACCACAACAATACAATTCATAATTTACAACAATGTAAATGCTATGAAATACAAAATATACTCCCTTGATGGTATCATCCTCATCCGGGGTTTCCTGTACTGTCCCTGTTCTCAAAACACTGAAACCATCAAATTCCCAAATGCTAGTTAATCATTACATTGATTAACAATTCCATAATTCATATGCCAATATCATAATCAATAACATCAAATCATTAAACAATGATTATAGACAATCCATGTTTTCTCTTATGGTTTCATAGCTCTACTTCATTGCTCGCTCTACAATAGCGGCATTCCATTCCACCACGCATGCTCAATGGCAGTGGCGTCGTAATCGATGTTCGCTCAAAAGCGACAACATCCAATCCTTGCTCGCTCAAAGGCGCGGCACCATATGATTCACAATGCATGTATGTCCGTTTGTAGAAATTCCCATAAACCATGTAATTCCAATGTCCATTCATTGCTAACGTCATATATCATGCATTTCCACATATTCATTTCAATACAGTGTACCAAGCATTCAACGATTGCAAATTATATAAAAGGGCTATGCTCGTACGTCATACGTACCTTAGAATTCCGTAGCTCGAGTCCAAACTTTGCTTGAGTTCCATACCTCGAGAAATATGTGCTAAAACACATAAACAACCCACAATAAAGTATAAGCATGCAACCACGTGTCCAAGCACGTCCAAGACTCCCAATCATATCGTCAATCCATGACGATTACCAAAATAAAAGCCCCCCGGCTAAGCATGCATAATACCCAAAATATTCCATTTTATTATGTTTAATAGATAGCCAAAAATCCAACCAAAAATTCGTTTAATTAATTTTGGCTCCAACCAATCCATTTAAAAGTACAGCATTCCCATTGGAATGTAGACATTGCCCCGGAAACGGCCCCTTTAAACCTCGGTTCCGAAATCCCGACATTTTCCAAAATTTTGAAAAAAATAAAGGGAACAGGGCCGCGATCGATCGGCGCCAAGCCGCGATCGATCGCCATACCCTACTGTCCGAAAAAAACAAGCCCCGCGATGATCGATCGCCAAATCTCGCGATCGATCGCCAAGGCCCTCGCGATCGATCGCCCACTTTTCGCGATCGATCGCCGCTACTGCTCATCGCCTTCCCAAAACAGAAACATGTCGCGATCGATCGGCGCCAAGCCGCGATCGAGCGTGACCTGTGGGATTCCAAAAATTTCGAGCTTCAATGGTGTTTTCACACCCAAACTCCAAACCAACACCCCATACAACCTCAACACCTCAAATACAACAATTAAACTCCATAAAAACACTGAAATCAACATTTTAGATTTTAACCCAAAACCCCCAAACACAAATCCAACCCAAGAGCTCAACCATAACACACCATACCACTATCAAATCGAAGACAAAGACGAGGGGGGAAGAAACTTACCAACTTATCTTCGAGAAATCCGGCTCCTAGGACGAGCCTCCATCAATTTTTGCTCATCAAAGGGAAAGGGGAAGGGTTTGGGGTGGGAGAGAGGCGTGAGAGGGAGAGGAGAGGAGAGAAATGGATTCCAAATGACGAAACCCCGAGTCCAACTGGTATATATAGCAAAAATGCCCCAAAATACCAATACCTTCACCAATACATCATGATTCATTAAAAATCATCTGTTTTAAAAAACTCTCTCCAACATCAAATCCCCAGACTGGCCCCAACATAAAGCACCCCGGACACCAAGTCCCACTAAAAACCCAACTCATAGGTTTTTCACCAAAATGAGAATACAATCTCATCCTTTGGATCCAACGATCCCAAATGCCCATTTAACAACCTCGGGAGACGCAAAACGATTAATTCCTAATTGCCACAATTAAAAATCCATCAAGGATTAATACCACACCGGGATTAACGCCATAAATCCAAGACATCACACCTGAACAAGGTTGAACTCCATGACTTGTTCGCAGATCTTAAGGCGTATGAGTTTGAGCTGATCACCAGAGATGAAGCAGAGACATCCACCTCTCAGCCAAACAAAGCACTTGCAGCCATTCTAGACCAGCCCACCCCCTCAACAGACCGATCTATCGAACAGATAAAGTAATGATACTATGTCATTATTCATCAAAAAAATTGGTAAATTCATGTCTAAGAATGAAAGGAATTTTAATCCTCTCTCATCAGTATAAATCAAGGAAAGATGATATTGTTAACGATCAGGCTTGCTACAATTGTGGTAAGACCAGACATTTTATTACAGATTGCACCAGACCTAAGAAAGATGAAAGAAAAGAAAAGAAAGGCATCGTGATGACAAGAAAAAGAAGCATTACAAATATCGTAAAAGTCATCACGGAAAGGTTCAAAAGGTTCTGGTAGCAGAGGAAGGTAATAGCAAGTGGGCTCAGACTGACTCAGAATCAGAGAGCTCCAAATGTTCTTCAAGTGAAAGCGATGAGGAGATACAATGCCTAATGGCAGACGAGGAGATGGACAAGAAAGACGAGGTACTCGACCTTGACTCAAATGAATTCACACGAGAAGAGCTTATGTCTGCACTACAAGACATGGCCAATGATTACAGAATATTAGCTGAATCGTTTGAGAAAACTAAAGCTGAAACCAAGGATCAAACAGACAAGCATGTCAAACCAAGCTGTTCTGAGCTAGGTGAATGCAACAGTCTGAAGATCGAGCTGGATAAGCTGAAAATCTCTTACGAACAGCTCCATGAAGAAAATGAGAGAATTAGCACACAAAACGCTAAACTTTCTCAATTTTCAAAACATGGACAAATCAAGAGCATCATTGGAAGAGTTGCAAGAGGTACAAAGAAGTGTCGGTGACATCACTGGCATAGGCTTTGGCACCAATGAATGCACCAAAGATGAATCTGAGTTGTTGCTGGAAAAGAACAAAATCAAACAAACGACATTTGTTAGATCCAGCACAATATATGAATCCGAAGTACCTACAATTCAAACAGGAACCTTCTTCAAGGATCAAGGTTTGAGAAAGGGCATTGGGTATGTTAACCAAGCCAAGGAAAGGCACCAGCAAGTTTTGTGTCTATCAGACCAAACCCAAAGGTGCAAAATCTAAGGCAAAGAAGACCACCCAACCACCACAACTCATAACCGATTCAACGAAGATATAGGTTACCTAATAGAAATCAAAGGCCTCCATATCACACACATTATCACTCACAACATCGAAATAGATCAGCACACACCACACCAGACACACACAAGCCTTTAAAGCTGATTCAGGTGTGGGTTCCCAAAGGGATAATTCGTTCTGGACCCAGGTAGGATTGGGTATCAACAACAATTTGCTTAATAACAGGTACTGCAGAAACAAGTGTTTGACTGGTACTTAGACAGTGGATGTTCTCGACACATGACGGGAAACATCGAGCTGC
>CAJQUN010002331.1:0-28563 GCA_907163345.1 Haberlea rhodopensis | reverse complement strand
TATTTTCTCAACATAATGAGACTGCGATAATACTCGTCCTTCGGATATCTTGGAGATTTTAATTCCAAGTATCACATCAGCTTCACCCATGTCTTTCATTTCAAATGTTTTATTAACATTTTCTTTGTTCCAGTGATGGTTGCTTCCCACTATGAGCATATCATCAACGTACAAGCATACTATTACATATGCTTTAGGCTTGTTTTTCATATAAACACATTTGTCACACTCGTTAATTTTGAAATCATTTGACAACATAGTTTTGTCAAATTTTCATGCCATTGTTTTTGGCTCTTGCTTAAGCTCATACAATGACTTAGCGAGTCTACACACCTTTTTCTCTCGTCCGGAACAACAACCCCTCGGGTTGTTTCATATAAATTTCCTCATTGAAGAATGCCATTTTTACATCCATTTGATGTATCTCTAAATTGTTTAGAGCAGCGATATCAATGATCACTCTAATGGACGTAATTCTCGTGACTGGTGAATATGTATCAAAGTAATAAAGGTCTTCTATATCCCTTTGCCACGAGTCTCGCCTTGTACTTATCAATTGAACCATTGGACTTATATTTTCTTTTAAGAATCCATTTGCATTCTAATGGTTTACTTCTAGTTGGAAAGTCTACCAATTCCCATGTGCGGTTTTGCATTATGGATTCTATCTCACCATTAATAACCTCTTTCCACATAGGAGCATCAGGGCTAGATAAGGCGTCACTAACCGATCTTGGTTCATTGTCCAACATATATGTCATGAAGTCAGGATCATAAGTATTAGCCACTTGGTTCTCTTGCTACGTCGTGGTTCTACTTCCTCAATAGAGTCACGGTTAGCGTCTTCATACACCCTTTTCTTAGAGCTTATTTCCTTCTTAGTTTTGTAAGGAATACTTCTTCAAAAAATACCACATTTCTTGATTCCATGATTGTACCTTCATGCACATCACTTATTTCAGATTTATTTACTAAAATCGATATGCACTACTATTGTTTAGCATAACCAATAAATACATAATCTATTGTTTTAGGCCGATTTCACTTGCTTTGGTTTTGGTACTTCTACCTTAGCCAAGCCCCCCACACTTTCAAGTATTTGTAGGAAGACTTGTGACCTTTCCATAATTCATAAAGAGTTTCATCCTTACTTTTGTGTGGTATTTTGTTTAGAATGTAGTTGGCCGACATGATTGCTTCCCCACACAAGTTTTGTGGTATTCCAGAACTTATCAACATAGCATTCATTATCTCTTTTAGAGTACGATTTTTACGTTCGCCAATACCATTTGATTGTGGTGAATAAGGGGCAGTGATTTGGTGAATAATGCCATACTCAGTGCAAAATTCTTCAAACGGTGCTCCATATTCTCCTCCTCTACCGCTTTGAACATTCTTTATCTTTTTGCTAAGTTGATTTTCAACTTCATTCTTGTATTGTTTAAATACCCCAAGCCCTCATCTTTGCTTCTTAGCAAATAGACGTAACAATATCTCGTACAATCATCAATGAAAGTAATGAAGTACTTTTTCCCACCTCTAGTTTCCACAAGCTTTAGATCACATAAATCCGTATGAATTAATTCAAGAGGTGTCGTGGTTCTTTCAATTGAATGGAATGGCGGTTTCGTTAACTTGGCATCGACACAAGTCTCACACTTATGTTTCAAGTTAACATTCATTTGAGGCAATAAGTTTAACTTCACTAATTTGTTAAGTGAACCATAATTTACGTGACCTAAATGATCATGCCATAAATTACAATACTCAATCAAATAAGTAGAATCATTCACTTTATTGCTTTCAAATTGACGTTTAACCGTCATTACATTCATTTTGAATAGGCTTTATCCATAAAGCCTTTTCCTACAAAAACTCCATTTTTTGTAGAGTACAATTTTTTCAGATTCTAAAACTAGTCTAAAACCCCCGCCTTGACTAGAGCCGATCCGGATATCGGGTTCTTTCGGATGGCGGAACATGTAGGACATCAATCAAAGTCAATTCCTTTCCCGAAGTCATCTTTAGAACCACCTTCCCTAGTCCAATTACCGGAGATGTAGTGAAGTTTCCCATATAGAGTTGGCGCCCACTTTTTGGACTGTAATGGAGAACATGGCCTTGTCCGAACACAAATGTCGGGTTGCACCAGAATCGACGAACCATTCCATAGGATTGTCCACCAAGTTCGCTTCAAAAACCACAGCGCGGGCATTAGACCATTCAAGTCATCCGAGATCCGATCATGTTCGGTCATATTGACTTGATCTTTTGCTTTCCCATGAGTGTCTTTGTTACGACAATCCTTTGCCATGTGATTGTGCTTTCCACACATATAGCATTTTCCTTTGAACTTTTTCGCCTTGCCAGTTTTGGGCCGTACCGTCAAACTTAGGGTTTGATCCGATTCTTTGTTCAACTAGGTTAGCCCGTGGTTCCATTTGAAACCTACTCGCCTTCCTCTCGGAAACTTTGTTGTTCTCCTCAATTCGTAATCGAACCACAAGATCTTCAAGACTCGTCTCCTTTCGTTTGTGTTTCAGATAGTTCTTGAAGTCCTTCCACATAGGAGGCACTTTCTCAATCATAGCGGCTACTTGTAATGAATCACTTAGACTCATTCCCTCCCCATGAATGTCATGCAAGATCACTTGTAGATCTTGCACTTGCGCCATCATAGGCTTGGTATCAATCATCTTGAAACCAGGAACTGTCCAACTATGAATTTCTTCATGCCGGCATCCTCGGATTTGTACTTCTTTTCCAGCGATGCCCAAAGTTCCTTTGCTGTTTTCAAGACAATAAATGTTATATAATTTATTGTCTAACCCATTTAGGATGTAGTTCTTGCATATGAAGTCGCTTTGATTCCATGCATCCAGTGCCACCCTCTTTTGGGTGGCAGTCTCTCCTTCTCCGGCCTTAAGACAATATTGCACAGCTATCGTGCTAACGATTTGCCATGGCAATTTGTCTCCCAAGATACAACGACTATGACTTGTGATAGAAGCACTCCAAATCACAAGTCCTCAAACCACAAAGGTTCTATTTGATGAACAACAAATGCTCTCAAATTTCACTAAAATCTATATATAAAACAAGTGTGGATATGTTATATATATAATTACCCAAAAAAAAAGTCCAAAGGACACCATTTGGCGGCAATATTTGGCCAAAAATCGCACCCTAAACATGAATGAGCATACCATTTCACAAATCAAATATAGTGCTCGATCGATCGAGCAAGATTCTCGATCGACTACTGTTCACAATACATAAATTTTTTTGGTCCGCTCGATCGATCGAGCAAGTAATTTAAATTCACAATTTACGCTTTTTCCAACAATTCTTTGCTTAATAGTGTATCCTTTGGTTATCCAATTGGAGTATATTATGTTTCATTCACTTGATGTTTCATTCACTTGTTATGTGAAGTGAAGAGATTTCCTGATTTATTGGCTTTTCTTTCTTTAGGTGAAATTTGGTTGTTGCTCTTAGTTGAGCAAACTTTGAGTCAGAAGGATTCCCCTTTTCAATTAAAAGCATCGGAACACTTTTTATCCTCTAGTTGGGACCTAGAAAGCTGTGTTTCTTGGCTTAGGAATCAAGTATAAAGGCATAGTTCGCGTCAATGTGCTGGATTCTCCTGTTTTGGTGCTGACTTTGTGTTCTTACATTATGGTTTTATTCAGGGAAATGATGCTTAGTAAGGCAATTTTGAGATTTTGGTTGGTGGTTTTGATTTTGAATAGTTCAGAATCTTGATTTTGAATAGGTCTAGCATACTTCATCTCCAAAACGCTTTTATTCATATTTTTCATAATGAATCTATGACATCATCCCCACAGTGCTCTTGTTTAAACTGAGTAGAATCTCACTTAAGTTTGATTAATTTTGATCAATTATTTGTTCATATATCACGTCTGCAGTTCACTTTGTGATTCTTTGGTTTTACTCGTGCCTTCATTAGCAGGAGTAGAGCCACGATTATAATTTTGGAGTGACAATTTTTTTAAAAAAATATTTAAAAAAAGAAAACACTTTTAAAAAAAAAATGTATAAACATAAAAAAATTTGACTTACAGCCCCGCCCCGCAACCTCTCCGTCCTCCCCTGTCTATGAGTGACATTTGGTGCTACCTTCGAGACAGTTTCAAACCCGCTTATTCAAGTGCAGATTGAGATGAGTAGCATGTCCTTTTTATCCAAGAGTAGACAGAAATTATTATGCTCGAGAATTGTAGGACCTTGTTTGCTGTCAATGGTTGGTGGGGGTAAAAACGACCTTAGCATATGCTCTCTTGAAATGACCAACTCGTAATCCATGCATGTATTTTGATATTTGTTTCATTCAAGATTAACTAACTCAACTGTCCCCTGTCGTAGTTTCGAGTTTTTCTCTTGCATATGTATAAATAAAAATGTTCCATCTCAATCAATTTAATATTTTTCTGTTGTACGAATGCCTTAAATGAATTGTGTGTTAGTGGTTACCGTTTGTATTGTATCATAATGAGCGGGAGGTAGTGACAAATAACTATCTCGTTGTTTATCAAGTAGGCAAATTATATTATGTGGTTTGAAAATAGGCATTTTACCTATTGTGGTTGTGAAAATAGACATTTATCCCCTTATAGTTTGTGAATAGGCGTGAAATACACCCTACACATTGGGGTAAACTGCCTATTTTGTAAACCACATGGAGGTAAAACGCATATTTTCACAAATCACAGGGGGTAAAATGTCTATTTTCAAACCAAATGGGGTAAACTGTCTTTGGTATACCACAGGGGTAAAATGCATATTTTCAAACCACATTGGGGTAATCCGCCTATTTGAAGAACCATAGGGGGTAATCCGCCAAAACCCCTAATGAGTAGCTTAAATCATAGTTGGCATCTCTTTTCCAATTTTCATGGTTCGGCAACAAGGTCGATATTGATCTATTTTTATGAAATGATTGCGGTTATTATCACAGATTTTTTTTAAAATTGAAAATAAAATAACGAGAAAATTTGAAAATTTGTGGACAAATTTTTAATGAAAAAATAAAAAAAAATGGAAAGAAATTAAAAAAAATTAAAAAAATTTCTGCAATGGTCACGATGGCCGCAAAATTTCCGACATTCCATAGAAATGGTGTTATAGTTACACAATCAATTTTGCCTAGAGCTTTATCGCTATAGTTGCCGTTCCACAACCGCGTCGACGAACCATGATCCTAATAAAATTTTGCAGAAATTAAAGTGCATAATGTCTGATTTTTTTGCTGGGTTTTTTATCAACTCTTCTAAGCCTTCAAAATAGCGAGTATTACGGATGTCTCCAAAGGAACGATAATTAACTCTTGTTGAAACATTAGAGGGAAGTATATACCTGAAATTAGTTATATTTTATATAAGAAGTGATGTACTTGACTGGTTTCTTGGCAAGAGATAAGAAAGAAAAGTTGAGAAGAAAAGGAGCAATTGAACTTAACATGGGTCGGTCATTATTTTAACACCCCTCATTTCTTTTGCCAATTCATTCTCACAACGATTTTTTTATCAAGTAAAACTTTTTTCTCAGTTAGTTTTTTTCTATTTCTTCATGGACAGATCTCAGTAATACTGACATTTGGAAAAGGAGAAGACTATGACCCTGCACCTAAGAAGGAATAATTGAATCTCTCAGTGGCAATTTCTATATTGCATCTGAAAATGTTGAACTCGGGGCGTCTCCTCGTAGAAAAGTTTCGACTCTTACGGGTGTAAACCGTGGCGTAGCATCGAATATCAGGAAACGAGAATCTAATGTTAGATCTGATGATCTAAATTTGATTTGGATATGTAGGTCCACATAAAAAGTGGACCAAATACATTCAAATCAAATTTGGACCTTTCAATCTAGCATAATGACATATATTGAATTCATCCTATTACAGATCTTTGAATCTAGCATAATGGTTTGTGTGAGAGTTATGTACCCTCCAATTCATCAGATATGTTGTCGTCTGATTTAATTACGAATCTTTTGCATTTCATTTGTATTCTAAGCATGGGCGGAGCCATTCTATAGATTAGAGTGAGTTCTAGTCTCATGCAAAATTTTTTTTTGAAAAAAAATAATAGTTACTTTTCAGAAATTTAGTTTTTTAGCCCAACCCTCTAAGGGGTGTTTGCGATTGCTTTTCAAAACTGTTTATCCGATTTTCAGAAAAAAGCAGCGTTTGAATGTTTTATTTCATTGCTTATCTAAGAATAAGTAGATAAGCATGTAATGAGATGTTTTTCACTGCTTTTACTTGTGTGTTGACAATTTTGTATCAATTTGAAGTTCATTAAGCTTGTTTTTTTTATATTTTAATAGCAAAACTCAATGATTTTGCTTAAAAGTAATTTTCCATTTTTCCAACTTTAACAAAAAAAAACATAAAAATACTTTGAATAAATAATTGCAAACACCCTAAATCATGATAGATGTTTAGCTCAGCCAACCCCATATAATTTTGAATCCTGCTTTGCACTCGGTGTCATTTCAATTATTTGTGAAATAAATTCAAAAATCTATGTAGCTTTCTATATAGTAAATAATGGCATTTTTATTAATTTTATGTATTTATTTTTACTCAAATATAGATTATTAAATACCCGATTATGAAATCATTTGATTATGTAATCATTTGTTTTTAATATGCAAGCGATAAGGGGCACGCAAGAGATGTGGTCACACAATTTTCTCATGGTGAGTGACCCTTTTTCAAGCCAAAATGTGACGTATTTCTCAAGACGGCGGCTTCAATTATTTTTTGAATTTATATAATATCGTTTAATCGGATTCAATTATTTATAGAAGCATTACTAATTTAATTGGATCCGGTAGAATCTTAACTCTCTTAGCCAGATTTAGCTACTCAATATTTATAATTATATTACATAAACTATCAACATAATTTATATGAAAAAATTAGATTTTTATGCAACAATAAAAAAATTCGTACGTATAGTTTATAGCATATGTTAAAGAGCTTGTGCAAGTTTTAATTCAATATTTAACTTGAGTTTCCATGGATTTCGTCATTTCACAACAGAGCGAGATGACGACCGAATAAGACTCGAAGTTATACGCAAAGATTTAGAGTTCAAGTGGATTAAATAGGATATTCTAACCGATAGAAGCGCTTGGATAAGGCTGACGCATATGTCCGACCCGACTTGATTCTTTCTATTGTTCATGTAGTCTACCACAATTAATTGAGATTAAAGGCTTAGTTGTCTTTGTTGTTTATATTATAGTCAATTAATTTGCCTTATGAAAAGAAGATATCACTCAATTTCTATTTCTATGAAATAATTTTATTTATGGGATTTCAGCCATCTTTCTTCATTGAGAAATACAAATTGTGTATTTTACTAGTTCTATATTCCAAATGCAAACGTCAAACGTAGCAAAAGATTTCGCATAATTAAGTAGCAAGTTAATATAAAATTTTAAATCAATTAATTAAAACATGGTAGTTACATATTCATTTCATATTTTTCAACAATAACTATTGCCTCAATATAAATGCCAATTTTTGAAATCTATATATGGTGAATTACCTATAGACTCCATCTAGTTTGAACAATAATGAATTTCATCCATCTAGTTTAAACAATAACGTCTATCTCCTTTGCTATGTATTTTTATGTCAAATCATATGAGAGACAATTATAATTGTTCATATATCTATTACAAACTATAGGGTTGCGATACTGTAATGCGGCTATTCTATAGGGCGTCCATACATTATGTTCAACCTAGATGTAAAAAATTATAATAAATCTTTTCTACATTGATGCATCTGTAATTTTTTTTTAATCTGTATATATTTAAGAAAATAATATTTCCAATAAGTTACCGAATTCTTTCAAAATCCGACCAAACATCATAGGTATGATGTTCAAGTATACTTTGCAATAAAGCTTTTCAATACTTCCTTTTCAATGAGACGCATTTTAAGTCATTACCAAACAAGAAATTGTGATCTAACAATTAGTTATGGGTAATAGCATGGACAAGTTAATGCCGTGCAGACAACCTACAAAGATTATTGATCACACAATCCTTGCCTTTACTTGTTGCTCATCTTAATAAATATATATATTTGTGTACAAATACAAATAAGTTGATATTATTATAATTAGGTTTGAAATGAATTCTTATAACTCGAGTACTTTTCTTGCAGTTGGTCTGTTACTCTGTGGCGTACTGGTGATTAATATTGTTAGAGCCCAGGAAATAAAGTTCGAAGAAACTATGATGTTCAATGGGGAAACGATCATGTTTTGACCATCAATCAAGGAAGAGAAGTTCAGCTTTCTATGGATAAGTATTCGGGTTATACACTACTAGCCCCCCTTTTTTTGTAAATAGTTTATTTATTCATATGTTTGAATAGGGCGGAGACAAAGGAAAAATTAGGAGCTGCCATTAAGGCAGATCCAACGACCTCAATATATTTGTGTTTTGCTGTAAGGGCTCATGATCCAGAATCTGAACTTATCGAAGGACGAAAGTAAAGAGCCAAAAGTCACTTCAAGTGTATTTGTCTTAATTAGAGTCATGCATGTTAAGTATTATATTCAAAGGTATTTGTCTTAACTAGAGTCATGCATGTTAAGTAATTAGGTTCAGTGTTTTTGTGTTAATTAGATTCATTCATGTTAAGTGTTAGAAAATCTTTAAATAGTTGCATGTATTATCAAGCAAGGAGAGACATGAAAGATATTAATCGTTTTGATTATTAGTGAAGATGGATTTCTTCTGATTAATTCAATTGTCATTTGGTGGATTCCTAGACATTGAATCATACACAAATTATACTAATCTTAGGTGGATTCCTTTGAAAAGTATAAGTCACTAAAAATTCTACGGATCCAAGTTCCCATCATCTGTTCCACAATCGACCACTACTTCTAGACAATTCTCCACGCACTGTGAGCTATCCCTCTCAAAGCATCATTTAACGGTATCAGCTCATCCAATAGGCTCAACGCATTTGTACTCGTTGATGTTGGAGTCAGTCCGGCATCGAAAAACCTGGAGACAAGGGCTATATGTATAGGGGACACTGTGCATATGTATATAAATATATATGTGGCACACACACAAGATTGTTTGAAGAGATGTGTGATTCCATTTTTCTTTTTAAATATGTTTTTCTTTTAATCACTTTTATAAATCAAATAGATATGAAATACGTATATATTGATATAGGGGCCGGATTTGGATCGAAGCTAAGGTATGGATCAGGATTCTTTTACATGAAGATCAAGCTACCTGCCAGGACTCTGCAGGATTTGTCACAGCCTTCTACGTATACTTTCATATATTCGCATCTTCAATTTAATTACTATCATTTCACTTTTTCCCTCATTAAACCTTAAATAATTATATTGTCTAAATTTCATAGCTCCACTTATTTTTAAATAATATACACACACATACGCAACCAATATGTGTAGCTCGAATTTACTAGTTGGATTAATAGGTAATTTCAAAACTGTTGATTTTCCTAATATAGTCTCAAATTTAAGAACTAAATATTTTTAACAACTTTACTCACATCAATTATTTTTTTTAAACAAAGTATCAGTAATTGAATAGAGCATACCACTTATGATTAACAAAAGTTGGAACTAGTGTTGATTAAAAAGAAAAGTTGAGACATTTTTTATTAAAACAATTTATATGGGATATATTTGATTAGTTCTAAAATTTTGGGACTAGTATTGTAAATACTCATATTCTATGAGACAATATGAAATTACTCGTATTATTTGACAGCTTACAGATATGTTACTACTTTTTTTGAATCTTTTGCAATGGATTTGCTGTATAATAAGTAAACTAAATATGTATTTTTTGAGTTATAACTTAAATAATTTCAGTTAAATAATCACATAAATTTTATTTTTATTATATATAAAGATATCAAAAGAGTTAATTTCGTATTTTACTTAACTATAAAAATTTTATAATAGTTTTATATAAAATAAATTATACATAACTATATTGTTTATTATAAAATATAAACTAGTATTTGCATTCATATTTTCTATATATTAAAAAAAAAATTTTGATATATCTACTAATTATATTAATAAGATCTTAGATTAGTAAGAAGATATTATTGACATTAATATCTATATTATCAATGATAATTTATACTAATATATTTAAATTCATACTTCTATACTTTTTATATTACTGTAAGAATAAGTATTATATACTAATATTTTTATGAAATACTATTTGAACTTCAAATTATTTATTCAATTTAATATACTATTCTATAATTACTTACTATATTCTAATTTTCGAATGAAAGATTAATTAATTTGACTTTAATTATAATAATGTAACAATAAATCACTTCACTTAAAAGCTAGAATTTATATTTTATTTTTTGGTCCTATAATGCTTTAAGACCCTATATCAATTTTTCTGATGCCATTATATAGCTGACTTCAGATGGGAAAAACCATGACGAACTGGACTTCGAATTCTTGGGCAATAGAGAAGGTAAACATATCACACTACAGACCAATGTGTTCATCAATGGTCAAGGAAATCGAGAGCAACGAACCCTTCTCTGGTTCGATCCCACCGCGGATTTTCACTTTTACAAAATACTATGGAACCAATACCAAATAGTGTAAGTTAGACACGAACCCTAATCGTAATATCTTAAATATTTATCTTTTTTTATCCCCTGGATCATAAAATTAAGATAAAATCATCAATGACCAACTATAATGATTATTACTATCTCAGGTTCTATGTGGATGATATCCCGATAAGGGTATTCAAGAACAACACAAATATCGGGTAATGTACCCAACTCACGGCATGCAGTTAGAAGCCAGTTTGTGGGATGGAGATAGTTGGGCAACAGATGGAGGACAAACGAAGATTAATTGGTCCAATGCACCATTCAAGGCCAATTTTCAGGGTTTCGGTATTGGTGGATGCCCATCACCACCAACTTCTTCTGTAGCTCATTGCTATTCCTCTGATTACTGGTGGAATCACAGTAAATTCTGGACGTTGGATCATAATCAGCAGAAGGCATATGAAGAAGTTAGGAGAAAATACATGAATTATGATTATTGTGCCGATAGGCCTAGGTATCCTCATACTCCTCCCGAGTGCATTTAATTAATCAATCAGTATTAGCAAAATTTTCACGATAGTTTATCGGGCATTAATATATTTATATATGTTAGTATATAATATGTTTATTGATGATACTATATACACACACGCAGATGGGCTTTTATGTTTTTATTTGGAAATTACACTTTATATCACTTTTTAAATAATCTTCATCTACTAAAATATTTTCTGTCAACTGATTACATCTTTTGAAAAAAATTCTTTCAAATAATTCCAATTTTTCGAACACTAACTAATTAATCCATTTTCATGACTTAATTACCCCTGTTGCAAGAAAAAAAAAACCATCATAACAATTAACGCAATCTCAACTCCTCACATAACTGTTATCGTTTCCAAAATTCTTTTAATCTAATTTATTGAGCAGCTAATTTTGATCATGTTGTTATTCGTTTACAGATTTTAGATTGATCGATCTTTTATATATTCAATTAACTGTAATCTGATCAAATTTTCATGAGCTTTTTATCGTTAACTCGGATGGATACCGAAATCATGATTCTTTTGAAACTTATAGAGGAAACATTGGTTTTGAATGTTAATTCAAGTTTCGGATTCAGTGATTTAATAAGCTGTGCATATATTAAGTAGGGCGATTTCAATGATGATGAATTTGTTTCCAGTACTCAATCGTTTGGCACCCTAATTGTTGTTTGAGTAATGTGATTGATATGATAAATATGTTTTTTGTTGTGTAAGATGATCAATCTTTGTTTGTTGACAATGCATGTTGTTGATTGTAATGCTTCATTGTTGAGGTCTGTAGGTGAATGTGGCGGTATTTCATTGATTGTGTCTAGAGGTGCATGTGACATACATGCACCGCTAGACATAATTTGTGATGCCTGGACTTAATTATCTTAATTAATTGGAATGGAATGTGTTGGTTAATGGGTAATTATTGATGAGTGTCATTTTGCTTTTGGACTCGAGCTTGAGATAAACCGAGTATAATTAAATTATATGATGAAAAATTGTCATATAAATTGTGAAATTGATTCGTTTATAGTGCATTAGACATTTATGGGTTGAATTGTAAATTGAATTAAGGAAATGATTAAAATGATCATTAGTGAATTGTGGTGAGATTTGATGTGAAGTAAAGTTGGGGAATAAATAATTATTGGGTGAAATTTGCAATGTAAGGGACTAAATGGCAAAATGCTAACACGTTTCACCACAACTCACATAGAGATGTCAAACGGGCCGTGCCGGGCTGGCACGACCCTTTAAGGAGACGGGCCGTGCCTGGCACGGCCCGTCTCCTTATTTGGGTGGCCCGGCACGGCCCATAGGCCCGTGGCTTATGGGCCGTGCCACGGGCCGTGCCGTGCTGGCACGGCCCAAATCAATTTTTTTTTTTTTCATTTTTTTTATTTTTATTTATTAAATATAATAATATTATATTTAAATATAGATTGGCACAATATACTTATAAAATCAAAATTTATTGACTACGAATTGAAAAACTACAAATTACATTGAACAAAAGAAAATAATAAATTTCAAAAGAGTTTAAAAAATATGCTAATTTTCTTCATTTTCATCGAAGAAACATCATGTCCTCCCAAACCTTGTAAGCAGCTATCAGCATCCAACCAATCCTTTAAAAATACACATCTCCACAGTGTTTGGTTTCATTCTACTTCTTTTTTCATCAATGACTCTTCCACCTGCACTAAAACAAGACTCCGATGGAACTGTGGATATCGGAGGAGTTAGTAGATCACGTGCCATTATGGAAAGTACTGGCCAAAGTCTAGCATTGTCTTTCCACCATGCCAAAACATCAAAAGTTTCTAACTCTTGTTCACTGAAATTTATGACTTGGTTTAGATATAACTGAAGCTCAGTAAATGAAGATGTATTAGAACTAGAAAAAGCGGAAGTAGTGTCTTATCTTCTTCTTAACATTGTCCACACAGAACCCTTACCACTACTACCACCACTACTACCACTTTCTCTTACTGGAGTTGCTCTAGAATTATGTAACGAATCATATAAAGAAAACAAAGCAAACAAACATTTATTAATGCGCTCTTTCTCTTGATTAATATTAATATTCTCATAAGCCATGTTGGTGTAATAAGATTCTATTATAATTTCTACACTATATAATTTTAATCTAGGATCCAGAATTGATGCCAAGCAATTCAAAATGAAGCTCAAGTGGTTTCAATCCATCTTGCACACACAAATTTAAAATATGACATGAACAACGAATATGAAAAAGATCACCATTTAAAATTGGTTTCAAATAAGTTTTTAATATAGTAATTGCAGCAGTATTATTAGTTGCATTATCAAATGAAATAGAGAAGATTTTATTACTAATATTATATTCATTAGTAACTTCATAATGGCATTGGAAATAACTCCACCCGTATGAGGCCAATCAATTTTTGTGAAACCTAAATTTTTTTTATGTAACACCCAGTTATCGTCATTCCAATGTCCTGTAATACAGAGATATGATGCATTGCCAAGATAAGTTGTCCAAATATCACTTGTTAGTCCTACTTTCGATGAAAGATTACCTAAATACGTAATTAAATTTGCTTTATATTCATTAAAAATTGTGAATGCATCCGATTTAATAGTATTCCTTGAAAATCGTTTATGTTGAGGTTGCAAACCTAAATGAATATAATTAGTGAATTTGGCGTCCGCCCCCATTGAAAAAGGTTTCTCCGCCCATACGATGTATTTGTGGCGATCGATCGCCACCCCTGCATTTTGCTTACTGCCTCTAGGCGATCGATCGCCTTTTTGTGGCGATCGATCGCCACCCCTGTATTTTGCTTACTGCCTATAGGCGATCGATCGCCATTTATGTGGCGATCGATCGCCTGGTTAAAAAAAAAAAGAAAAAAGAAAAGAAACAGTGTCGTGCCGTGCCGTGCCAGCCCACGGGCTGGCATGGCTTGGCCCGCACGGCCCATACTCCGGGCCGTGCTTGGCACGGCACGACACTGTAGCAAAACGTGCAGTGCCGTGCCGCTCCGCGTCGTGCCGTGCCCGTGCCGTGCCTCGTGCCGTCCGCTCTGTTTGACATCTCTAACTCACACACTCAATCTCTGCACACTTTTCACACACTAAAAGGGGCGATTTCTACCATTCCCCTATTTGGAGTTCTTATCTTACATTTTCAAATAGTAATGCTAGTAGAATTGCTAAGATGTTGCTTGGAGTAAGCTTATTCAAGTTTTAATGATGTTTTTATTTGGGTTTGAAGTGATTTTGTTGGTGTATGATTTTGGAAATCTTAATATTTGTTAATTTGGTTAATCAAATGGTTGTAGTTGTGTTGGTGGAGGTTTTGAATATGGAGGATGTGAATTTGTGGGTTATGTGCTTTTGGTAAAGGAAAAATGGAGCTTTAATGGTGATTTTCGATGTTATGCAGCGACTGGTCGATCGCTAGCAATTTAGCGATCGATCGTAAGAGGTCGTAACATTAGGTGAGAAATCTGATGCCTACTGATCGATCGGGAGAACCGAGCGATCGATCGGTGGTCGCGGTGCATAGCAAAATTGCATTTTTAGGTGGCTACCGATCTATCTGTAGGTAAGGACCGATCGATCAGTAGAAGGAAATTTTGAGAAATTTATTATTTGGGAATTTGTGAGATATAATCTTTTATAGTTGATTTTGATAATGATTATGATATTTTGGGAAGCTTTAACAATGAATAAGGTTGTATGAATTGAACCTTA
Organism: Haberlea rhodopensis; assembly: GCA_907163345.1. Lineage (NCBI taxonomy): Eukaryota > Viridiplantae > Streptophyta > Magnoliopsida > Lamiales > Gesneriaceae > Haberlea > Haberlea rhodopensis. The sequence goes on along the minus strand of CAJQUN010002331.1, from coordinate 13,647 downwards.
GAAGATATGTACTACTTGAAAATTAATTGATAACTCAAAGGAATAGATGATAAAATGGGATGTTTTGAGTAGTATGGAGTACGAAGAATTATGATTGGTTATGATAGGATGCATGACAAATTTATGTGATATGATGAGATTGTTGATGATTGTTGCTAAGATTTTCATATTGAAATGATATTCAATATAGATATTGTACGAGCATTCGGTTGTCGAGGATGCTAAATCACGTTGTCGAACTTAAGGTACGTAGTGACGTACGAACATGATATACTATAAAGTAATTACATATTCATATATTCTTGTATTGTTAAATGTAATGATTGAATGTGTGTGAAGTATGCCATATGTGATGGTGAATACATAATTGTACGTGATCCGAGTATACGAGTAAAGAAATGAATAGGTGTAGATATGTGGTATAGTGGATACATAATTGTACGTGACCCGAGCATACGAGTTGATTATTGATGCCTTGTGCATAATCCATGTGAGGTATTATTGAGAATGAGATAGATTGATAGACAGGATTTCCCGAGCTATGAAATTGTTTATGTGTAAGCATAAATAATAGATTTGGGTGTATTGAATTTACCGTACTGATGAATATCATGATTTGAATAACAATACTGAACTTTATTTTATGAAAAAGTGTGAGGTTGAAACAGGTTGAAACAGGAACAGTTCGCGGAAGGTATATGGATTCGGAATCTTGTACATGGAGTACATCTTTATATATTTTCAATAATCTTAAATTGTGATTATGATATTTATGTTTTTTTGAGTATGATTATTGTGATAAGATATGCTCACGCGTCTGGGGGTTGTCTCTGTTGAAACATGTAATGTAGGTACGACATTGGCTTTGAAAGTGAGGTCAAAAAAGTGAATGATGATGCTCTTAGGAATGAGGTACCAGCATTGGTATTGGTAACTTGTTATACACGTAGAATTTTATTTATTTAATGCTCTTCTGTGAGCATAGAGATATGTGTATATGTGTTGTATAAACGTCCTTGGCATTTCACTTTTGATTTAAGAGTAAAAGTGCATGATGAATTGGAATATAATCAGTGCATTACAAAGTGCATACATATGTAAATTGAGTTGCGTGGGGAATCGAGTTTTAAGGGATTATGTCGAAAATTTATATGGAAGTCATGCCATATTTAAGAAGCATGTAATGAGAATCTCATAATGTGGATAATGTATACACAATTAAACCCACTAATGACGAGATTATGAGTTGGGGTCTTACACAATTGCACGTGTATAATTTCTTGACATAGTCAAGAGGTATATGCAATATGCATGCACCTCTGCACGTGATTTGCATGCATCAATAGACTCAGGTGTGTACATATATTGACAGAACAAATTTGCAGTTCACCATCAGGTTCAGGATTTGATTCTGAATATCGAAACCCCAAGGAGAAGTTGTTGCTATGTTCTGGATGGTCATCAATTATTAGTAGGGTGGGTCAAGTGTTTAGAGGTGGTGTTGAAGAGTTTCGAAGTGAGTTGAGTAAATATTCGATGGAGGTTGGTTTTGATTACAACTACATGAAAAATAATAAAGATAGAGTAGTTGATGAATTTGCTAGGAAGCACGTTGATGGGTGTGGTTGGTTTGTTAGTGCCAATATTTCACGTGTAAATGGTTTTTTCTACATAAAGAAATTGAACAACATTCACACTTGTGGTCTACGAGTCATGAAAGACAAATAAAAAAGGATTGTTTCAGGTTAATATCAGAAATTAATTGCGAACGAGTCAGTTCCATACTTCCAATCCAAACTTTTCTGATATGTCTGTAATGGAGTTAATGAAAGAGAATGGATTGGATATCACGTACATTAAGGCATGGAGAAGTGTGAATAATGCTAGGTCTACTGCTTTTTGGAATTATGATAAGTCTTTCCAGGAGTTGAAGTGGTACATCGATGCGGTGAAGACGACTAATGTTGGGAGTTTTGTAGAGCTTGAAGTTGACTACTGTAACCGATTCATTTGTTTGTTTGTGTCATTTCTTTCTTCTATGGGAGATTTTAAATTTTGTCACCATATGTTATTTCTTGATGGAACTTTTTTGAAATCCCGTTTCAAGGACATTCTTCTGTTAGCTACTGTGAAGGATGAGAATCAAGGTGAGATGCAACAATATTATAAACATTCATGAAACTGAGATTCGATGCATGTAATATACATGTATCATTTGAGTCTATAGGTGCATGTTTATTACATGCACGTATTGTCTTAAGGCTACTTTAACAACATAAAAAATAGATACATGCTCCAATGGTTTTAATTTATTCCTGCGGTGTAAACGCAGTGGACTAGATTTTAATAAGTTGGTGCATGTAATATACATGCATCATTTGAGTCTATCGGTGCATGTTAATTACATGCACCGATAGACTCAGGCTAAAAAATTAAAAACATGCTCCAATGGTTTCAATTCATTAACGCGGTAAATGCAGCAGCCTGAGATTTTTAAGTTGGTGCATGTAATATACATGCACATTCCGAGTCTATATGTGCATGTTAATTACATGCACTGATAGATTCAGGCTACTTTAACCAAAAAATTAAAACGCTCCAATGGTTTCAATTTATTCATAGTGTAAATGCAGCAAACTAGATTTTAATAAGTTGGTGCATGTAATATATATGCATCATCTGAGTCTATCGGTGCATGTTAATTAGATGCACCGATAGACTCAGGCTACTTTAACCAACATGCTCCAATGGTTTCAATTTGTTCATGCGGTGTAAATACAACAGACTAAGATTTTAAAAGTTGGTGCATGCAATATACATGCACTATCTGAGTCTACCGGTGCATGTTAATTAACATGCACCGATAGACTCAGACTACTTTAACCAAAAAATTAAAAACATGCTCCAATTGTTTCAAATTGTTCATGAAGTGTAAATGCAGCTTATTAAGATTTTAATAAGTTGGTGCATGCAATATACATGCACCATCTGAGTCTATATGTGCATGTTGATTAACATGCACCGATAGACCCAGGCTACTTTAACCAACAAATTATGCTCCAATGGTTTCAATTTTTTCAAGTGGTAAATGCAGCATTCAACAGTACATATGTATTATAGACACAAGCACTTACATTAACATAGAAATAGTTTAAAAATCCTAGTTTAATGATTACCATATTTTGGAGCACATTTTTTCTTTCCCTTGTTGTTTGTTGGTGGTTTGGTTTGAGGAATCTTCTTTGATTTTGTAGCCAGATTATTAGGTTTTCGCTTAAGAATGTGATTATATGAAAAGATTGACAAAATTACAATAAATACTTATACGATTTCGATGAAATTTTTGAAGGAATCTTCGAACGATTTCGATGAAATAGTAGAGAAATGACCGGAAAGTTTTTGAGCGTTGAAGAAGAAGAGGCACGATGAAATTGAAGAAGAATCAACAGAAGTGATGAAAATGAGCGGGACAGTTTTGACGTTGGGAAAGGGAAGAAGATAAGGGTAATTTCGTATTTACGCTTCAAATGGACTTAAATGAAAGGTAAATAAGTTGCTGGATTGAGCCAAAAAATCTTTTATGTTTGGTATCGGCCCAAAATTTTCAATATATTTTTAGGAAAATTATCTTCTTCCCTAACCCATTCGAGTAAGTCTAGGCCCATGTTGATAAATCGGCCCATGAATTAAACCACCTGCACACAATCACAGTATCGCGACTGAGGCTGAATCTCACCCGCAAGCCTGTATACGTCGAGCTTCGGTTGAAGCTGCAATGGCGGAATGTGTTTTTTTCAGTTCACAGAAACTATTGTACTATGAAATTTGACTCTTGAAAGAGCTTTCGATGAGATGAGGCAATTAAAAATCATTTATTTGGCTTTTTTGGCATTACTAATTACTTCCGAGTCTCTAGCAGAAGAAGAGGTAAAGGGAGAATTAGATGAGGAGTTTACAGAAGCATTGCTGTTGAGGCCTTTGCCCGATCGCAAAGTTTTGGCTCACTTTCACTTTCAGAGCAATTTACCGCCGACTCGAATATATGGCCACCACCACCATCTCTTCCCCAAATCAATTTATCAGTTGGTAATTATATTTTCATATTTCGATTATCTATAGTAGTTGTACTTTTTGTCGGGAAACTGATTGGAGCTGCATCGTCTTATACTGATTTTCTATCTCTTCCTTTTGGTAATTGGTAATTTTTGCATATTTGTGTTCTGTTGAATTGTTTTAATGAAATAAGTTACAAGTGATGCTTATTTTGTTAGATTTTTGAGTTGTAGTGAGATGAACTAATTACAAGTTATGGTTATTTTGTTAGATTTCTTCTCTAATATATGTCGGCCTGATTATAACAATATGTTCTAGATCTCTTGCTTCTTTCCTATGGTACAATTTTCTTGCGAAATTCCATCTAGGTGTGATTTGCTAGGTCAAAGGTAGAAACTAGTCGGTTAATCACAGCTTTAACATTAATCCTTCCTTAAGTTTTCTTTTCTGATAGTTGTTCATACCCTTTGGAAGAACAGAAGTAAGAGTAATCATTGAACTAGTTGTTGAAATAGTTTTTTTTCTTTGTTAGTGCTGTGCGCCGGCACCTATCTGGAATCTGGATTATACCATATTTTAATTTTGCTTGAAATCTTTTTTTTATTGTTATTGTCTTCTTATGAAGCTCTGTTTAATATTTGTTAGAAAAACTTTCTTTTGTTGTTTAAAATTTTACTGTTGCAATTCAGATTTGTTCTTTGAAGTCTTTAATACTCTTTATCATGATAGTAAAAGCTTCTGCTCTGGATTCTCTAGCTTTATACACTCTTACTCTATACCTTGGCTGCTTAATCAGGTTCACAAATTCCAAATCCGAGAAATGGAGTTATCGTTCACCCAAGGTCGCTGGAATTATGAGCGCTGGGGCGGATATGACCCCATCTCAAGCAGTAATGCAAAGCCTCCTGGAGTTGAATTATGGGCTGATTTTGATGTTCCTCAACACCAGGTTGACGAGTCCTGGAAAAATCTAACACATGCTCTTTCAGGGCTCTTTTGTGCTTCAATCAATTTCCTGGAGCATTCAACTACTTATTCTACGCCTCACTGGAGCTTTCGCTCTTTTTCGGGTAAATTACGTTATGGTACATTGCCCCGTGAAGCAGTTTGCACTGAGAATCTCACTCCTTGGTTGAAGCTGCTTCCTTGCCGAGACAAAGCTGGGCTTTCTGCATTGATGGACCGGCCTTCAATATACAGGGGATATTATCATTCTCAACGCCTGCATTTGATATCAGATGAATTTGACGTGTCTAAGCTGAAATCTGGAATAGTGCTTGAACAAACCCTTACAGTCGTTCTTCAACCAAGCACTTTGGGAGCTGGAGCGACTAATTCAGATAAATTGGCACAACCAAGTTGGTCTCTGAGCTCATTATTTGGCCGGAAAGTTCATGGAAAATGTTCTCTTTCTAAGTCTAGCAATGTGTACATTCAATTTGAGCAGAATCTAGTATCTGAACTCAACAAACCATGGAAGGAAAGTGAAGAATCAGAGAAAGAAATTATTATTCACGAGGGTTTCCAGAAAAACTCTATATGTGAAGTGTGGCCGTCTTCTAAAAGAGTTATAAAAGAAGTAGAGAATATTGCGAAAGTGGGTTCTATCCTCTACGAATTTCCAGTTGATGAATATGATGAATCTGAACCATTAGATTTGGGATTAAGGTGGAACGTTCCAGTCATCTGGTCATGTCAACAGGCACCTTTACATGCTAGCAGATTTTTATTGGGAAATGGGAATGAAAGGGGGCTATAGCCATCCTATTTAAGTCTACTGGGAGTAACTATGTCGAAAGAGCTTCTTGTAATGAGAAAGAATGCTGGATGAGAGTTGAAATTTTCCAGTTGGTTCCTTGGTATGTCAAGGTCTATTATCATACTTTGGAAGTGTTTGTGGATGGAGAACTTCAATCTACAATGGATAACATAGAGAACATACGAGTTTCACCTTCTGAAGACAAGGTTTCTGCTGGAGTAATGGAAATGGTCTTGAGACTACCATGTAGAGTGAAAACAGCGGCATTGACTCTAGCGTTTGATAAGGTATGTTTCTCTTAAATTGAATACTATTGGTGGATCATCGTTAAATTAGATTTATAGCTATTCATTGGTAATGAGCTGAAAAATAGCCAACAGGGTACCTTAACATTGCAAATTTTAGTACTTTCATATTTGGGGAACCTGGATACTAAAAATCTGCAGCTACCAAGAAAAGAATGCGTAGTCTCTGAAATTTCTCTTTTGTTCTTCCCCTTCATTACACACTTTACTGGGATTGATGGCTGAGTATATACTACCTGAGTTCACAACGTCTGGTAATTCAGGTGTCTTTGACACTGAGATCATAAAAGACAGAGAGAGAAAATAGTTACTTTGTTACAGGTTGAAGTAGAAGAGCTACTTTGCCTTATTTTCAGCACAATCTCTTTCATTGTCTTAGTTCCTTCACCTTCTTTTGACAGGGGTTTCTGCATATTGATGAATATCCTCCGGATGCTAATCAGGGCTTCGACATTCCATCAGCTATAATAAGCTTTGCTGACTTCCAAGCAAACATAAGCTATGGTGATGGAAACTCACGAAAAATACCCATATTAGCTAAGTTGCAGGTATTGAAACAAATAGTCTTGACATACCTGTAGGTGCTTTTCTCTCTATTCATTCCCTAAACCGTCCTCAATTTTTCTTAGGAAAGATACCCCGTTCTCTCTTACACGGAAGTACTTCTTGTGCCTTTGACAACTCCTGATTTTAGCATGCCGTACAATGTCATCACCATTACATGTACTGTTTTTGCTTTATACTTTGGATCATTGCTCAATGCACTGCGAAGACGGGTTGGTGAGGAAGAAAGGCTTCTAAAAAGCAACGGTGAGATATTTTTAAAATCTGTAGCTTTTGGGAACTTTTATCACCATGGTTATTTTAACATGATTCAAAACATAAATTCGATTGTCGTTATTATTATTTCTTAGTTGTATTGCTATTATACAGATTCCACCATCAATTCAGGATTGTATGCGCAAATCATTTATTTCTAAACTGTTGCAGCTTCATATTTGTCCAAGTCCTTGTCTGATGACCAGGATGTCTATTTTTTTTAGCGTACCAGGATGTCTATTATTGTTTGGATAAACGTTCTGACACTACTGATTTATTATATAGGCTTCTTGGTTTTTTGTAATAACGTCAGGCCAGATAGCTCTCAAAGCAGTTTAGTAGCTATTACAAAGATTTAGGGAAATTTGGGGTGATTCAGTATCTTGAATAACATGATCACTACAGGATATATTGTCCTTTTCCCCCTTTTTCATGCTATTGTTGGCTTGAAATATTCCTAGACGTGTCTTATTTTTTCACATTTCGTAAAAAGGCTTTTCTCCTTCTAGGTGCTACTTTTCACGCCTTGCATCCATCTTTTTTCTTGGTTTCATGATTATGGTACTTGTCAATCTTTTTACCAATCTTCTTGATACTATCTGCAACCTATTTTTTCTTTCATCATACCAGATTGCACCTTGATTCTTGTGCTCGTTTGGTGCTTGGTAATTGGGAAATATGCTTCAAATTTTCAGCACACTTATACCTTGAACTAGTTCCACATTCACACACAAGAAGTGTAAATAGAAACACAGTTTGTACATTTGTCTGATGTTTTCTAATATGATATTATATCGATGGTCTCAAATTTTTATACGCTCAAGAATAAATGTAAGCTTTTTTTAATCATCTACCATCTCAAGACTTCAAAAAGTCTTGATTCACTTGTTGTAAATTCTATTAAATTACCAGCTTTCTCCCGTCTTAATGGTAGTGTCCAGTGATTGGCTATGAACACGGATTAAAATTTATATCTAGATTGAACATAGTAATTAAATAATAACCTATCGAAGAAACAGAAGGGGATAGAGATGTAGAATTTACAGATAAAGTGTTTGCACCTTTCTCGTTTATCTTTCATAAATTTTTCAATGAAGCTGAATTTGAACTTGTTTGTTGAAGCATGCATCCGTGGTCCTATCCCTTAAAGGAGTTCTTTGTCTTTTCGTCTTTATTGATGCCATGTTTTGCTTGCAGCTGCAAAGAAGGCAGGCCCATTGACGATAATGCTATCAAAGATATACGCTAAGTTGAGGGGAAGACAATGGGAACCACCAAAACCTTCATCCTCATCTCCACGGTCAAATACAAATTATAAGCTGATCGCAAAAGTTGCATTAGTAGCTGGGCTAGCTGTTACTTGGCAGTATTATTCAGAATGGACATAAAAGAAATATATAGAACCTTTTTTGCAGTCCATTTGGTATGGTTAGAGATATCATGTAATATATTTTTCAATGTACACTTCTTGTAACATTGAATCACGTAATTCTTAAATTCTCCTACAGGTTTGTCAGCTGAGGAATCACTAGAAGTCTGGAACTGCCGTCAATTGACCAAGTAATTAAATACAAAAGAGAGAACTTTTATGAATCATCGGGGTTTTCGTTTTCAATACTTAGAGCGGAAGGGCTCCAGCTTTCCCGAACATCCATAAAATTATCTTCATATTTTAGCACTTGTAATTTATTGTTTCCAGATCAGGGACTCGGATGATAGAAAATGGTAATTTGCCACTATGTAAAGTACATTACTTCACATATCTATCAAAAAAATTCTCTGCCCACCCATGTTCAGACCCGGTTAAGTTCAAACAATTACATTCTATAATATGTCTTGGAAATCTTGTTATAACTGGAGAATCGAAATGCACAACATGCATGCACAATCCTTTTTTGCTTGTAGAAAATTTTGATACACCTGAACAAAGACGAGCAAATTTACAACAGCAGATATCTTATCTTGCTGTTATACCCGGATTTTACACGAGTTATGCACTGCTCCTACTGGAACAAAAGTTGCTATTTGCATGGCGGGCCAAAATCTATATAGATATGTGCTATAATCATCAGAAAGGAGGAAAAAAGTCTGCATAAACCGTCCAAGCATTCAACCGACCATCTCTCGCTCCTCCGTATCTTATTTTCTTGAAAGGGGTGGTGGCGAGTCTGGCGACCTTTCTCTTCATCGTTCATTCTTCTGTTTTTTTGCATTGAGACCTTCTGTTTGATGTGGTACTGCCATTTCCCCTTCCGGAAGACGTCTGTAACCAGGGACGACCTTACGTGTGACATTCGGGGCAGCTACTTCAGATGGATCAAACTCGGAAAAAACAAACAATTTTCTCTCCTACGTCACATTGAGCATCTATAAAATGGATCAACCTTAGAGAAAATCAATAAGAATCTCTCCGGACAACATCGAGTCTAATCCCCATTCTTTGTTCCTTTCAGATATAGGCCCGAGAAGGTTATATTGCACCGGACTTAAATCTCTGTACTGTCCTTTTTGAGCATTTTATACTACTCCAGCCGTGGCCTTTTACTAGTTCTAACATAATCTTGCTGGTTCGTGGCAAGAATCCCGTTTTCGGCATCTACAAGTTTATGTTCAAAAAACATTCTTGATCAAATGGGGATCTCAAAAACCCCATCTAAGAGGGAAAAAACACAGCCTAAAACGAAGCAATGCATTATAAATTAGTATTTTCCTCATCAAAATCTCTTAGTGGACAACTACTAAAGGTCCACAAAATACAATTGATATAATATCTTTGCTACCCATGGGCACTACTACCCTTTATTGGTAGCAACTTTTGGATAAAAATATTATTACCCATGTTGGATGAAATATTCTCATCCAATGATTGTCCTTAAGGGTAACATCATCAAACCAACTGATATAAACCATCTTATTCTACATAATGGTGTCCACAAAATTCTCCCGAAAGTGTGAAAATTGCATCCTTTACCTAATTTTAATACCAGATGCAAGAAAAGTTTTGCACATGAATAGTATACTTGTCAATGGCTTAGCCAAAAATGTTGTATAGGACTGGGAGGGGCAAAACAATAGAGAAATTATTTCTAAAAATCTATGGTCCGAAATCATATTACGAACTTACTACTGCTAGCATATAAACAGCACACATTCAGATTATTTTCTAAAAATATATGGTCCTACATTAATTTTTATCTTATATAATTGATTTTTTCTCATTCTTTAATTAAATTTAATCTCGATAGTCGATTGAACAAATTTAAGTTGAATTTTGGTTAATTTGATATGTTGATCACTAAATTTTTAAATATACTTTATTTTTTTTATTATTTATGTTTTTAAAAATATTATTCTTATGCGTATTTTATTTTCCAGTTTTGCTATTTTGGACTTGAATTAAACTTTATGCAATAACCAAATAACTCAACAGATTAAATATTAATCTGACTATATATTTTTTAATTGGCAACGGCTGACTTATTATATATGTAAACATGTTAAATAATAATATGCTTTGTTAAAAATTTAAAAAATTAATATATATATAATATATATATATATCTATATATTTTAGAATAACATAATATTAAGGTTTAAAATAACATAATATAGATAAGTTTTTATTGTCATATACGGATTTTAACCTTCAAAAAAAAATTATTAATGCAAAATTTGTTTTTTTTTAAAAACAATTTTTTCCAGTGTTTTTTTTTAAAAAAACCTTCGCCCCCAATATTTTTTTCTAGATCTGCTGCCTTGGCGTACTTCAGTATTTTATGTATAAAAAACTGACCAAAATTTTGTATTCCCCTACCAAAATTTTAAGATTAAAGTAAGATTTTTTTGTCATCTTATATTTTATTTGCATATGATAAAATTAGTTGTTGACATACACAATTTTGTCTTTAGTTTCTTGAGGGGTAAACGAGCAGAACGGGCAAAGAATCTGAATCTCCTGACTTCCAATGGCGGATACATACCTCCACAACTCTAAACAAACTTCCATCCTTGTTCATTTTTATTTCCGGGGCTGCTCAAAGTTTCATTTTCCATCACCTTTATCGCGTATGTTTTCCTATTTCGATGTTTACATTATGTTTTTCATTTTCTCTGTCATGGGTACTTGAGTCATCAAGTTTCTGAAATTGATTGGATCTGCTCTTGATCTTCACATATTGTATATTAAAAACCACTTTCTAGAACAAAAAAATGATTCAGTGGTGGGAGAATGCATGTTTTGCACGGGTAAAGATGAAGTGGAAAGTTAAGTATTTGTGGTGATGTTTTGAAATAAACAAGTAAATGGTTTGTAAATAGTAGTTATAACATAGAACTGGATTGGAGGTTGGTGTTGGAAAATATATTAACATGTACCTAAGACAGGTCGATGGAGCTCTTAATAATCTGTATTCTTGGATACACTAAGACATTGGCTGCTTCAATGGCATGTCCACAATCATCACCGGCATAATAACCAGTCATAATGCATCATTTTTGCATATTTTCCATTCTAATGCATCATCACAATCACTAGTAAACTTATGCTGAAAGGTTTTTTCTGTTGTAAATTTTTATTCCATATGTCATTTCTAAGGATGGTGATATGTGCATATTAGAAGTTATATATGGCTTCTGATTCTTTGGCATCAATGTCTTGACTTTTTTGTCTACGCGAGTTCTCATCTTTAAATTTGGGTTGTGTGACTTAAAGAATTGCCTCTCTCATCTTTAAATTTGGGTTGGTGACTTAAAGAATTGACTCTCATCTAAAAGCTGAGCTTGTAGAGAGATTGTACAATTTATTATTTATTCTCTAACATTCCCCCTCACTTGTGGGTCGATTTGTTCCTCTTTTTGGAGCCCATCAAGTGAATATTTAATGTGAGTGGAACTGTTATTTGTGAGTTTTGAACTCATGACATTGGCGTTAGCCAGATGCTCTGATACCATAAAGAATTGTCGTCTCATCTAAAAGCCCGAGCTTGTAGAGAGATTGAACAATTTATTATTTATTCTCTAACATGACTACCATAACTTTTCTACTCACTTCCTTTTCTTTCTTTCTTTCTTTGATTGTCATGTGGTTCATTTATTTAACATGATCTCTTATTATGATATTGTGGATCGTAATTCTACTTCAGAATGGAAGTGGATTTGAAGTTGATAACCGAACTTGAAGCCATGGGATTCTCGAAGGCTCAAGCCGCAAAAGCTCTTTGCTCCGGTAATAGTTTTAGTGAAATGTTTCATATACAGATAAATGTTTCATATCTAGTTTACCTGCATGGTTATGTTTTTCCTTTTTATCATATGTCAAATCTTTTTGCCAGCATGTGTTTAATTTTTGCATAAGCAGAACAAAAATTTTATGAGCTTCTGTATCCACTAATTGCTGGGGCACATTAGATAATTTCTGGAGATTGCTGACCGAATTAAAGAACTTTTCTACTTCTTCTAATTTTCTTTCATATATAATAATCATAAACATTCCTTGTTTGATGAACATTTCCGAATTTTCGGGAGACAACTATAATATTATAAGAATAGTGCAATCTTCACCTGCTCTTTTGAGTTTCTTTCATTGTTGATTACATATTTGTTCATGTTACCAGAACAACTTTTAATTTCTTCAGGTAATTCCAATATCGAGGCTGCTATAGATTGGATTATTGATCATGAAAATGATACAACTATTAGTGATGTGCCAAGGTTAGTTGCTTCATCTTCATGGCCATCCTCTTTACATGTTTCAGTTCTAATTCTTACAGCGTATCTGTTTATTAGACTAATAATTCTTACACATATCTGTTTAACAGACTAATAATTTGCCATATATCATTGTGTATCACTGTCAAAGTTTCTTTTGTACCTTTTGCTCATGTGGATTGAATCTTTTATCCAGGCAAGAATGGAGTAAAATTGAGGACCTTGCTCTTTGAAAATATTTTATGTGTATAATAATAATGGATGCACTGCCCCTTTCTTTATTTATTTATTTTAATCAAAATTTTGATTGATATGTTAAAGTGAAAATAAAGTAGTGAGTTCACTTTCCAGATTTATCCTGGCATTCCCACAGCATGTTTGTAAGAGATATGCTTTTGTTACTTTTGAAGTACAGTGGTTCTTAGCTAAACGCCCTGACATTCGTTAAACCTCATAATGTGATAAAAGCTTATTGCATATTCATTTTTCTGTTGTCTATGCAACTAGTGCCGTCAGGTTCCAGCAGACATCACCATTGAAGCAGTTGACACAAGTCATATTTCTGAACAAGTTAAGCTGAGAGCACAGGGATTAAGGTGTTTTTTGATACCTTTTATGATAAAAGTTTCCGCTCTTTCTTCTTCTCAATCACCATCACAATAATGGATATACATTAGTAATTTTTAATATGACTATTGCTATATTTCTTACCCTGATTGATCGATATATTACAAGATTCATTTGTTTAGAAATGAGGCACAGAAAAGAAAGCAGAGGAAGATAAGAAACTGGAAAGAGAAGGGGAAAGGTTATTTTTCCATACAATTCTTTCACTTCTATTTTCTTCTGATGAATTCTTCATCCATGTAACTGTGTGGTTAATTAATTTTAGGTTAATAGCATTTGAGGCTTGAACTTGTAGTTGTTGTGTCGTGTTCTAAATATTTGGCATTTTAATTTTTTGTACACTTTGAAATGTGAGGCATGACTCCTTTAATTTTTTTC
>CAJQUN010002330.1:0-28617 GCA_907163345.1 Haberlea rhodopensis | reverse complement strand
TATCTAATTCAATCCACCTAGCACAATCACTAAAATGAATACATTGATGATCCCCACATTATGTAGAATCCATGCTCTTGATTTTGGGCTTGTATGTAAATTTGAAGCTCTTCATGAATCTCACATCAATATATCTTGAGTATATCATTTTCTTGGTTGGAACAAGTTCTGAACAATTTTCACAGTTAAGGATTTTTTTTATTTTTTTGATAAATTCGATTTTGTACGAATATTCTAGTATATGTCTTCGTAAACAAATTCATTTGTGGAACTTAACATCAAGTCTTGAGTACATCATTTTCTTTGTTAGAAGAAGTTTTTGAGAAATTTCACACAAATTCGTATGTTTTGTGATCTTTTATAAATTTTGATTTTCGTGCCAGTATTCGAGTATAAGTCGTGAAAAATTTTCACAAATAATGTATTTTTTGTGATTTTTATAAAATTTCGATTTTGTTCGAATATTCGAGTATATGTCTTGATTACATCATTTTGTTGGTTGGAAGAAGTTTTTTTGACATCTTTACAAATTACGTATGTTTTATGATTTTTGGTAATTTCGATTTCGTGCGAATATTTGAGTATATATCTTGAGTATATCATTTTTTTGGTTGGAACAAGTTTTTGAACAATTTTCACAGTTAAGTAACTTTTTGTTTTTGATAAATTTCGATTTCGTATAAGTTTTTAGTATATATCTTGAGTACATCATTTTCTTGGTTGAAATAAGTTTTTGAGCAATTTTCACAGTTAAGGATGTTTTTTTTATTTTTTTGATAAATTTCGATTTTGTGCGAATATTCTAGTACATGTCTTCGTAAACAAATTCAATTTATCGAATTTAACATCAAGACGTGAGTACAGCATTTGCTTTGTTGGAAGAAGATTATGAGAAATTTTCACAATTACGTATGTTTTGTCATTTTTTATAAATTTCGATTTCGTGCGAGTATACGAGTATATGTCTTGAGTACATAATTTTCTTGGTTGGAACAAGTGTTTGAGGAATTTTAACAGTTAAGGATGCTTTTTTCTTTTTCTTTTTTGAAAATTTTGATTTTGTACGAACATTCGAGTATATATCTTCGTAAACAAATTCAAATTGTGGAATTTAACATCAAGTCTTGAGTACATCATTTCTTTGTTGAAAGAAGTTTTTGAGAAATTTTCACAAATTATGTATGTTTTGTTATTTTATATAAATTTTGATTTCGTGCGAATATTCGAGTATATGTCTTGAGAACATCATTTTCAAGGTTGGAATAAGTTATTGAGCAATTTTCACATTTTCCAGTTAGGATGTTTTTTTTTTAAAAAAAAAATTTCTATTTTTTGCGAATATTAAAGTATGTCTTCGTAAACAAATTCAATTTGTGGATTTAACATAAAGTCTTTAGTATATAATTTTCTTTGTTGGAAGATATTTTTGTGAAATTTCCTCATTTGCGCATGTTTTTGGACTTTTTTTGATAATTTCGATTTCATGCGAGTAGTTTATTTTTTCTTGTTGGAAGATAAAATGTCTTGATTTAACATTTTCTTGGTTGGAACTAGTTTTTTAGCAATTTTCACCATTAATGATGTTTTTTTTTTTTTTACTTTTTGATAATTTTTCGATTTTAACGAATATTCGAGTATATGTCTTCGTAAACATTTTCAATTTGTGGAATTTAACATCAAGTCTTGAGTACATCATTTTCTTGGTTGGAAGAAGTTTTAGAGAAATTTTCACAAATTATGTATGTTTTGAGATTTTTTTTTATAATTTTGATTTCGTTCGAATATTCGAGTTTATGTCTTGGGTACATCATTTTCTTGGTTGGAAAAGTTTTTGAGCAATTTTTCACTGGTAAGGATGTTTTTTTTTTTTTGTTTTTTGATAAATTTCGATTTCGTTCGTGTATTCGTACATATATCTTGAGTATATCATTTTCATGGTTGGAACAAGTTTTTGAGAAATTTCACAGTTAAGGACGTTTTTTTTTTATTTTTGGATAAATTTCGATTTTGTGCGAATATTCGAGTAATGTCTTCATAAACAAATTCAATTTACGGAATTTAACAACAAGTCATGCGTACATCATTTTCTTTGTTGGAAGATGTTTTTGAGAATTTTCACAAATTACATATGTTTTGTGATTTTTAATAAATTTCGATTTCGTGCGAGTATTCGTGTATATGTCTTCAATACTTCATTTTCTTGGTTGGAACAAGTTTTTGAGCAATTTTCACAGTTATTATACTCTTTTATTGTTTGAAAAATTTCGATTTTGTATGAATATTCGTGTGTATGTCTTTGTAAACAAACTCAGTTTGTGGAATTTAACATCTTGAGTACATCATTTTCTTGGTTGGTACAAGTTTTTGAGCAATTTTCACAGTGGATGTTTTTTTATTTTTTTGATAAATTTTGATTTTATGCGAATATTCGAGTATATGTTTTCGTAATCAAATTCAATTTGTGGAATCTAACATCAAGTCTTGAGTACATCATTTTCTTGGTTCGAAGAAGTTTTTGAGAAATTTTCACAATTTTTGTAAGTTTTTTGATAAATTTTGATTTCATGCGAATATTCGAGTATATGTCTTGAGTACATCAATTCCTTGGATGTAACAAGTTTTTGAGCAATTTTCACAGTTATGGATGTTTTTCTATTTTTTTGATAAATTTTGATTTCATTCGAATATTCGAGTATATCTTCGTAAACAAAATTAATTTGTGGAATCCAACATCAAGTCTTGAGTAAATCATTTTCTTGGTTGGAAGATGTTTTTGAGAAATTTTCACAAAATACATATGTTTGTGAATTTTTTTTTTAATTTTTGATTTAGTGCGAGTATTCTAGTATATGTCTGGAGTACATAATTTTCTTGGATGGAACAAGTTCTTGAGCGATTTTCACGAATTACGGATGTTTTTTTTTTATTTTTTTGATAATTTCGATTTCATGCGAATATTCGAGTATATGTCTTCATAAACAAATTTAATTTGTGGAATCTAACATCAAGTCTTGAGTACATAATTTATTGGTTGGAAGAAGTTTTTTGAGAAATTTTCACACTTTAAGTAAGTTTTTTGATTTTTTGATAAATTTCGATTTAGTGCGAGTATTCGAGTATATGTCTCAAGTACATCATTTTCTTGGTTGGAACAAGTCTTTGCGCAATTTCAACAGTTAAGGATGTTTTTTTATTTTTTTGATTAATTTTGATTTTTTGCGAATATTCTAGTAATATGTCTTCGTAAACAAATTCAATTTGGGGAATCTAACATCAAGTTTTGAGTACATAATTTTCTTTGTTGGAAGAAGTTTGTGAGAAATTTTTACAATTACATAAATTTTTGATAAATTTTGATTTCGTGCGAGTATTCGAGTATATGTCTAGTACATCATTTTCTTAGTTGGAAGAAGTCTTTAAGCAATTTTTAATGTTAAGGACGTTTTTTTTAGTTTTGGGTAAATTCCCATTTTCTGTGAATATTCGAGTATATGTCATCGTAAACAAATTCAATTTGCGGAATTTAACATCAAGTTTTGAGTACATCATTTTCTTTGTAAGAAGAAGTTTTTGAGAATTTTTCACAAATTACGTATGTTTTGTGGTTTTGTATAACTTTCGATTTCGTGGCGAATATTATAGTATATGTCTTAAGTACATCATTTTCTTGGTTGGAAGAATATTTTTAGAAATCTTCACAAATTACGTTTGTTTTATGATTGTTTGTAAATTTTGATTTCCTGCGAATATTCGTGTATATGTCTTGAGTACATCAATTTCTGTTTTGGAATAAGTTTTTGAGCAATATTCATAGTTAAGGAAGTTTTTTTTTTATTTTTTGGTAAATTTTGATTTTGTGCGAATATTCGAGTATATGTTTTCGTAAATAATTCAATTTGTGGAATTTAAAATCAAGTCTTGAATACATCATTTTCTTGGTTGGAAGAAGTTTTTGAGAAATTTTCAATAAATTGTATGTTTGTGATTTTTTTATAAATTTTGATTTCGTTCGAATATTCGAGTATAAGTCTTGAGTACCTCGTTTTCTTGGTTGGAACAATTTTTTGACCATATTCATAATAGTTAGGAAGCTTTTTTTATTTTTTGATAATTTTCGATTATGTGCGACTATTCGAGTATATGTTTTCGTAAACAAATTCAATTTGTGGAATTTAACATCAAGTCTTGAGTAAGTCATTTTCTTGGTTGGAAGAAGTTTTAAGAAATTTCACAAATTATGTATGTTTTGTGATTTTTTCATAAATTTTGATTTCGTGCGAATATTCGAGTTTATGTCTTGAGTACATAATTTTCTTGGTTGGAACAACTTTTTGAGCAATTTTCACAGGTAAGGATGTTTTTTGTTTTTTTTTGATAAATTTTGATTTTGTGCGAATATTCTAGTATATGTTTTCGTAAACAAATTCAATTTGTGGAATCTAGCATCAAGTCATGAGTACATCATTTTCTTGGTTGGAAGAAGTTTTTGAGAAATGTTCACAAATTATGTATGTTTTGTGATTTTTTTATGAATTTCGATTTCGTGTGAATTTTCGAATATATATTTTGAGTACATCATTTTCTTAGTTGGAAAAAGTTTTTAGGCAATTTTCACAGTTAAGGATGTTTTTTTTTTTTTTGTGATAAATTTCGATTTTGTGCGAATATTCTAGTATATGTCTTCGCAAACAAATTCATTTTGTGGAATCTAACCCTCGAGTCTTGTGTACATAATTTTCTTGATGGAAGAAGCTTTTGAGAAATTTACACAATTTGCGTAAGTTTTTTTGATTTTTTGATAATTTTGATTTCATGCGAGTATTCAAGTATATGTCTTGAGTACATCATTTTCTTGGTTGGAACAAGTCTTTGAGCAATTTTCAATGTTAAGGACTTTTTTTTATTTCTGGATAAATTTCCATTTTGTGCGAATATTCGAGTATATATCTTCGTAAAAATTCATTTTGCGGAATTTAATATCAAGTCTTGAGTACATCATTTTCTTTGTTGGAAGAATTTTTTGAGAATTTTCACAAATTACATATGTTTTGTGATTTTTTATAAATTTTGATTTCGTTCGAATATTCGAGTATATGTCTTGATTACATCATTTTCTTGGTTGGAATAAGTTTTTTAGAAATCTTCACAAATTACGTATGTTTTATGATTTTTGGTAAAGTTTTATTTCTTTCGAATATTTGAGTATATATCTTGAGTATATAATTTTCTTGGTTAGTACAAGTTTTTGGATAAATTTCGATTTTGTGCGAATATTCGACTATATGTCTTCGTAACCAAATTCATTTTGTGGAATTTGACATCAAGTCTTGAGTACATCATCTTCTTTGTTGGAACAAGTTTTTGAGAAAATTTTCATAATTTTTGTAAGTTTTTTCATTTTTTGATAAATTTCGATTGCATGCGTGTATTCGAGTATTATATATCTCTTGAGTTTATCATTTTTTTGGTTGGAACAAGTTTTTGAACAATTTTCAGAATTAAGTAATTTTTTGATTTTTTGATAAATTTTGATTTTATACAAGTATTCGAGTATATATCTTGAGTACATCATTTTCTTGGTTGGAACAAGTTTTTGAGCATTTTCACAGTTAAGGAGGTTTTTTCTTTTATTTTTTTGATAAATTTTGATTTTGTGCGAATATTCGAGTATTTGTCTTCGTAACAAATTCAATTTGTGGAATTTAACATCAAGTCTTGATTACATCATTTTCTTGATTGGAACAAGTTTTTGAGAATTTTCACTGTTGATGATTTTTTTTATTTTTTGATAAATTTATTTTTGTGCGACTATTCGAGTGCGACTATTCGAGTATATGTCTTCATAAACAAATTCAATTTGTGGAATTTAACGTCAAGTATTGAATAGATCATTTTCTTGGTTGGAAGAAGTTTTTGAGAAATTTTCACAAATTTTGTATGTTTTTTGATTTTCTATAAATTTTGATTTCGTTTGAATATTCGAGTATAAAGGCTTGAGTACCTCGTTTTCTTGGTAAGAGCAAGTTTTTGAGCAATTTTCACAGGTAAGGATGTTTGTTCTATTTTTTTGATAAATTTCGATATTGTGCGAATATTCTAGTATATGTTTTCGTCAACAAATTCAATTTTCACAAATTATGTATGTTTGGCGATTTTTTTTCATAAATTTTGATTTCTTGCGAATATTCGAGTTTATGTCTTGAGTACATCATTTTCTTGGTTGGAACAAGTTTCTGAGCAATTTTCACAGGTAATGATGTTTTTTTTTATTTTTTTGATAAATTTTGAATTTGTGCGAATATTCTAGTATATGTTTTCGTAAACAAATTCAATTTGTGGAATCTAGCATCAAGTCATGAGTACATCATTATCTTGGTTGGAAGAAGTTTTTGAGAAATGTTCACAAATTATGTATGTTTTGTGATTTTTTTTACAAATTTCGATTTTTTGTGAATATTCGAATATATGTCTTGAGTACATCATTTTCTTGGTTGGAAAAAGTTTTTAGGCAATTTTCAGAGTTAAGGATGTTTATTTTTAATTTTTGTGATAAATTTCGATTTTGTGCTAATATTCTAGTATATGTCTTCGTAAACAAATTCAATTTGTGGAATCTAACATCAAGTCCTGAGTACATAATTTTCTTGGTTGGAAGAAGTTTTTGAGAAATTTCACAATTTACATAAGTTTTTTTGATTTTGTGATAAACCTCGATTTCATGCGAGTATTCAAGTATATGTCTTGAGTACATCATTTTCTTGGTTGGAACAAGTCTTTGAGCAATTTTCAATGTTAAGGACGTTTTTTTATTTTGGATAAATTTCCATTTTGTGCGAATATTCGAGTATATGTCTTCGTAAACTATTTCAATTTGTGGAAATTAACATCAGGTCTTGAGTACATCATTTTCTTTATTGGAAGAAGTTTTTGAGAAATTTTCACAAATTACGTATGTTCTGTGATTTTTTATAAACTGCGATTTCGTTCGAATATTCGAGTATTTGTCTTGATTACATCATTTTGTTGGTTGGAAGAAGTTTTTTAGAATTCTTCACAAAATACGTATGTTTTATGATTTTTGGTAAATTTTGATTTCTGACGTTTTTTTATTTTGGATAAATTTCGATTTTGTGCGAATATTCGACTATATGTTTTCGTAAACAAATTCAGTTTGTGGAATTTGACATCAAGTCTTGAGTACATCATCTTCTTTGTTGGACGAAGTTTTTGAGAAATTTTCACAATTTTTGTAAGTTTTTTCATTTTTTGATAAATTTCGATTTCATGCGTGTATTCGAGTATATATCTTGAGTATATCATTTTCTTTTTTGGAACAAGTTTTGAACAATTTTCACAGTTAAGTAATTTTTGGTTTTTTGATAATTTCGATTTCGTACATGTCTTCGAGTATATAATATTGAGTACGTCATTTCTTGGCCGGAACAAGTTTTTGAGCAATTATCACAGTTAAGGAAGTCTTGAGCACATCATTTTCTTTGTTGGAAGAAGTTTTTGAGAAATTTCACAAATTATGTATGTTTTGTGATCTTTTATAATTTTGATTTCGTGCGAGTATTCGAGCATAAGTCTTGATTAGATCATTTTCTTGTTTGGAACAAGTTTTTGAGCAATTTTCACTGTTAATGATTTTTTTTTATTTTTTGATAAATTTCGATTTTGTGCGACTATTCGAGTGTATGTTCGTACACAAATTCAATTTGTGGAATTTAATGTCAAGTCTTGAGTACATCATTTTCTTTGTTGGAATAAGGTTTTGAGAAATTTTCACAAATTATGTATGTTTTGTGATTTTTATAAATCTGATTTTGTTCGAATACTCGAGTATAAGTCTTGAGTAACTCGTTTCCTTGGTTGGAACAAATTTTGGAGCAATTTCAGAGTTAAGGATGTTTGTTTTATTTTTTTGATAAATTTCGATTTTGTGCGAATATTCTAGTATATGTTTTCGTAAACAAATTCAAATTTGTTGAAACTAGCATCAAATCTTGAGTACATCATTTTCTTGGTTGGAAGAAGTTTTTGGGAATTTTTCACAAATTATGTATGTATTGTAATTTTTTTTCAAAAATTTGATTTCGTGCGAATATTCAAGTTTATGTCTTGAGTACATCATTTTCTTTGTTGAAACAATTTTTTTGAGCAATTTTCACATGTAAGGATGTTTTTTTTAACTTTTTGATAAATTTCGATTTTCTGCGAATATTCTAGTATATGTTTTCGTAAACAAATTCAATTTGGGGAATTTAGCATCAAGTCTTGAGTACATAATTTTCTTGGTTGGAAGAAGTTTTTGAGAAATTTTCACAATTTACATAATTTTTTTTGATTTTTTGATAAATTTCGATTTCGTGCGAGTATGCACGTTTATGTCTTGAGTACATCATTTTCTGTGTTGGAACAAGTGTTTTGAGCAATTTTTAATGTTAGGGACGTTTTTTTTATTTTTGGACAAATTTCCATTTTTGTGCGAATATTCGAGTATATGTCTTCGTAAACAAATTCAAATTGCGTAATTTAACATCAAGTCTTGAGTACATCATTTTCGTTGTTGGATGAACTTTTTGAGAAATTTTCACAAATTATGTATGTTTTGTGATTTTTTATAATTTGATTTCGTTTCGTTCGAATATTCGAGTATAAGTCTTGAGTACTTCGTTTTCTTGGTTGGAACAAGTTTTTGAGCAATTTTCACAGGTAAGGATGTTTGTTCTATTTTTTTTGATAAATTTTGTTTTGTGCGAATATTCTAGTATATTTTTTCATAAACAAATTCAATTTGTGGAATCTAGCATAAACAAATTATGAATGTTTTGTGATTTTTTTCATAAATTTCGATTTCGTGCGAATATTCGAGTTTATTGAGTATACCATTTTCTTGGTTGAACAAGTTTTTGAGCAATTTTCAAAGTTAAGGATGTTTTTTTTAATTTTTTGATAAATTTTGATTTTGTGCGAATATTCGAGTATTTGTCTTCGTAAACAAATTCAATTTGTGGAATTTAACATCAAGTCTTGATTACATCATTTTCTTGATTGGAACAAGTTTTTGAGAAATTTTCACTGTTGATGATTTTTTTATTTTTTTGATAAATTTTAATTTTGTGCGACTATTCGAGTATATGTCTTCATAAACAAATTCAATTTGTGGAATTTAACGTCAAGTATTGAATAGATCATTTTCTTGGTTGGAAGAAGTTTTTGAGAAATTTTCACAAATTTTGTATGTTTTTTGATTTTCTATAAATTTTGATTTCATTTGAATATCGAGTATAAAGGCTTGAGTACCTCGTTTTCTTGGTAAGAGCAAGTTTTTGAGCAATTTTCACAGGTAAGGATGTTTGTTCTATTTTTTTTGATAAATTTCGATATTGTGCGAATATTCTAGTATATGTTTTCGTCAACAAATTCAATTTTCACAAATTATGTATGTTTTGCGATTTTTTTCATAATTTTGATTTCTTGCGAATATTCGAGTTTATGTCTTGAGTACATCATTTTCTTGGTTGGAACAAGTTTCTGAGCAATTTTCACAGGTATTGATGTTTTTTTTTTTTTTTTTTTGATAAATTTTGAATTTGTGCGAATATTCTAGTATATGTTTTCGTAAACAAATTCAATTTGTGGAATCTAGCATCAAGTCATGAGTACATCATTATCTTGGTTGGAAGAAGTTTTTGAGAAATGTTCACAAATTATGTATGTTTTGTGATTTTTTTACAAATTCCGATTTCTTGTGAATATTCGAATATATGTCTTGAGTACATCATTTTCTTGGTTGGAAAAAGTTTTTAGGCAATTTTCAGAGTTAAGGATGTTTATTTTTAATTTTTGTGATAAATTTCGATTTTGTGCTAATATTCTAGTATATTCTTCGTAAACAAATTCAATTTGTGGAATCTAACATCAAGTCCTGAGTACATAATTTTCTTGGTTGGAAGAAGTTTTTGAGAAAATTTCACAATTTACATAAGTTTTTTTTGATTTTTTGATAAACCTCGATTTCATGCGAGTATTCAAGTATATGTCTTGAGTACATCATTTTCTTGGTTGGAACAAGTATTTGAGCAATTTTCAATGTTAAGGACGTTTTTTTTATTTTGGGATAAATTTCCATTTTGTGCGAATATTCGAGTATATGTCTTCGTAAACTATTTCAATTTGTGGAAATTAACATCAAGTCTTGAGTACATCATTTTCTTTATTGGAAGAAGTTTTTGAGAAATTTTCACAAATTACGTATGTTCTGTGATTTTTTATAAACTGCGATTTCGTTCGAATATTCGAGTATTTGTCTTGATTACATCATTTTGTTGGTTGGAAGAAGTTTTTTAGAATTCTTCACAAAATACGTATGTTTTATGATTTTTGGTAAATTTTGATTTCTGACGTTTTTTATTTTGGATAAATTTCGATTTTGTGCGAATATTCGACTATATGTTTTCGTAAACAAATTGATACGACCCGAGATTCAATGACACACGAGGATAGTATTCAAACTCTTGTTTTGCCAAGGACTTAAAAATCAAGCAAAAGACGCGGAATTGACAAATAAAAACTATTTATTGACCCAACACAAAGAACAAAATGACTCAACTAACAAAAACCTTAACCCCTACCCGTTGCTTATCCAAGCAAGAACCTCGGTATATGTTTCGAACCTCGACCCGTTGTCTACAATTGAGACATGAACCTTGGTATGTAAAATCGCACCTCGACCCATCGCTTAACACGAAGCAAGAAACAAAGGTTTCAACATGCACCTTGACCCACTACTTAGAAAAGTAGGAACCTCGGTATCAACATGACGCACCTCGACCCACTACTTAGAAAAGTAGGAACCTCGGTATCAAATGACGAACGCCACAAGGAATACTCCTTGATAAGTTCCAAGAATGGGATCACTTGGATCCATGAGAGAAAATTCTCCACAAGGCAAAGAGCCACTTTTTTGGATGAATGTTGTTGTATATCTCCCATTAAAATGATTAAATACAAGTATTTATAGGCCTCATTGACTTTTCATGACCTAATGGGCTCATAACAAGCTCAATACAACATTTTTGTTTGCCCATCTAGCAATAATTCGAAAATAACATGATAATAACTTTAATAAAAGCCTACTAATATCTAATTCAATCAAAACTAGCACAATCACTAAATATGAATACAATGATGATCCAAAACATTATGTAGAATCCATGCTCTTGATTTTGGACTTGTATGTCTATTTGAAGCTCTTCATGATTCTCACATCATTCTCCCTTTCTTCGAAAAAGATTTGTCCTCAAATCTTGTTTATGCTTCAATGTTCACATCTTATCCTCCCAACATAAAGACTGAGATTGTAATAACTTGGAAGTTTAGGAACCAAATTGTAGAATAAATTTGAGGGATCTAATTGCAACTTTATGACCTAGTTGGATAGCGATTGAAAAGATCAAAGCTCTAGGTCTCTAATTGAAATTTTGGACGAAAATGACACAAAAAAAGGAAGGAATGGTAAAAAATAGACATGGGATTATAATATGTGATAAGATTGAAAAGATATATAATTTAGGAAATTTAGAGCCCAAAATAAGAAAAAAATCAATCAAGAATCCTATTTGAAGTTAATAAAATTTATGATAGAGATTTTCTTACTCAAAACTCTTAAAAAACCCATTTCCATACATTTTAAAAATATCACATATTTCTTTGACGAAATTCACCTTTTTTTTTTGAACGAGTTTTGACACTCTTTTTTTTTTCCGACACGAAACATAAATAACAAACAAAACGAACTAAGGGATGAATCAAAGACTCGACGAAACAAAGATTGTGCGAAAAAAATGACGACAAGAAGACTCAAAGAAGGCGCTTGATTTTTCAAAAACCAAGGCTCTGATACCAAATGATACGACCCTCGAGATTTAATGACACACGAGGATAGTATTCAAACTCTTGTTTTGCCAAGGACTTAAAAATCAAGCAAAAGACGCGGAATTGACAAATAAAAACTATTTATTGACCCAACACAAAGAACAAAATGACTCAACTAACAAAAATTAACCTCTACCCGTTGCTTATCCAAGCAAGAACCTCGGTATATGTTTCGAACCTCGACCCGTTGTCTACAATTGAGACAAGAACCTTGGTATGTAAAATCGCACCTCGACCCATCGCTTAACACGAAGCAAGAAACAAAGGTTTCAACATGCACCTTGACCCACTACTTAGAAAAGTAGGAACCTCGGTATCAACATGACGCACCTCGACCCACTACTTAGAAAAGTAGGAACCTCGGTATCAAATGACGAACGCCACAAGGAATACTCCTTGATAAGTTCCAAGAATGGGATCACTTGGATCCATGAGAGAAAACTCTCCACAAGCCAAAGAGCCACTTTTTTTTGGATGAATGTTGTTGTATCTCTCCATTAAAATGATTAAATACAAGTATTTATAGGACCCATTGACTTTCCATGACCTAATGGGCTCATAACAAGCTCAATACAACATTTTTGTTTGCCTATCTAGCAATAATTCGAAAATAACATGATAAAAACTTAAATAAAAGCCTACTAATATAATTCAATCCAAACTAGCACAATCACTAAATATGAATACAATGATGATCCAAACATTATGTAGAATCCATGCTCTTGATTTTGGACTTGTATGTCTATTTGAAGCTCTTCATGATTCTCACATCATTCTCCCCTTTCTTCGAAAAAGATTTGTCCTCAAATCTTGTTTATGCTTCAATGTTCACATCTTATCCTCCCAACATAAAGAATGAGATTGTAATAACTTGGAAGTTTAGGAACCAAATTGTAGAATAAAAATTGAGGGATCTAATTACAACTTTATGACCTAGTTGGATAACAATTGAAAAGATCAAAGCTCTAGGTCCCTAATTGAAAATTTGGACAAAAATGACACAAAGAATGGAAGGAATAGTAAAAATAGACATGAGATTATAATATGTGATAAGATTGAAAAGATATATAATTTAGGAAATTTAGACCCCAAAATAAGGAAAAAAATCAATCAAGAATCCTATTTGAAGTTAATAAAATTTATGATATAAATTTTCTTACTCAAAACTCTTGAAAAACCCATTTCCATACATTTCAAAAATATCACATATTTCTTGGACGAAAATTCACCTTTTTTTTTTTGAAGGAGTTTTGACACTCTCTTTTTTCGACACGAAACATAAATAACAAACAAAACGAACTAAGGGATGAATCAAAGACTCGACGAAACAAAGATTGTGCGAAAAAAATGACGACAAGAAGACTCAAAGAAGGCGCTTGATTTTTAAAAACCAAGGCTCTGATACCAAATGATACGACCCTCGAGATTCAATGACACACGAGGATAGTATTCAAACTCTTGTTTTGCCAAGGACTTAAAAATCAAGCAAAAGACGCGGAATTGACAAATAAAAACTATTTATTGACCCAACACAAAGAACAAAATGACTCAACTAACAAAATTAACCTCTACCCGTTGCTTATCCAAGCAAGAACCTCGGTATATGTTTCGAACCTCGACCCGTTGTCTACAATTGAGACAAGAACCTTGGTATGTAAAATCGCACCTCGACCCATCGCTTAACACGAAGCAAGAAACAAAGGTTTCAACATGCACCTTGACCCACTACTTAGAAAAGTAGGAACCTCGGTATCAACATGACGCACCTCGACCCACTACTTAGAAAAGTAGGAACCTCGGTATCAAATGACGAACGCCACAAGGAATACTCCTTGATAAGTTCCAAGAATGGGATCACTTGGATCCATGAGTGAAAATTCTCCACAAGGCAAAGAGCCACTTTTTTGGATGAATGTTGTTGTATATCTCCCATTAAAATGATTAAATACAAGTATTTATAGGCCTCATTGACTTTTCATGACCTAATGGGCTCATAACAAGCTCAATACAACATTTTTGTTTGCCCATCTAGCAATAATTCGAAAATAACATGATAATAACTTTAATAAAAGCCTACTAATATCTAATTCAATCAAAACTAGCACAATCACTAAATATGAATACAATGATGATCCAAAACATTATGTAGAATCCATGCTCTTGATTTTGGACTTGTATGTCTATTTGAAGCTCTTCATGATTCTCACATCATTCTCCCTTTCTTCGAAAAAGATTTGTCCTCAAATCTTGTTTATGCTTCAATGTTCACATCTTATCCTCCCAACATAAAGACTGAGATTGTAATAACTTGGAAGTTTAGGAACCAAATTGTAGAATAAAATTTGAGGGATCTAATTGCAACTTTATGACCTAGTTGGATAGCGATTGAAAAGATCAAAGCTCTAGGTCTCTAATTGAAATTTTGGACGAAAATGACACAAAAAAAGGAAGGAATGGTAAAAAATAGACATGGGATTATAATATGTGATAAGATTGAAAAGATATATAATTTAGGAAATTTAGAGCCCAAAATAAGAAAAAAATCAATCAAGAATCCTATTTGAAGTTAATAAAATTTATGATAGAGATTTTCTTACTCAAAACTCTTAAAAACCCATTTCCATACATTTTAAAAATATCACATATTTCTTTGACGAAATTCACCTTTTTTTTTTTGAACGAGTTTTGACACTCTTTTTTTTTTTCCGACACGAAACATAAATAACAAACAAAACGAACTAAGGGATGAATCAAAGACTCGACGAAACAAAGATTGTGCGAAAAAAATGACGACAAGAAGACTCAAAGAAGGCGCTTGATTTTTCAAAAACCAAGGCTCTGATACCAAATGATACGACCCTCGAGATTTAATGACACACGAGGATAGTATTCAAACTCTTGTTTTGCCAAGGACTTAAAAATCAAGCAAAAGACGCGGAATTGACAAATAAAAACTATTTATTGACCCAACACAAAGAACAAAATGACTCAACTAACAAATTAACCTCTACCCGTTGCTTATCCAAGCAAGAACCTCGGTATATGTTTCGAACCTCGACCCGTTGTCTACAATTGAGACAAGAACCTTGGTATGTAAAATCGCACCTCGACCCATCGCTTAACACGAAGCAAGAAACAAAGGTTTCAACATGCACCTTGACCCACTACTTAGAAAAGTAGGAACCTCGGTATCAACATGACGCACCTCGACCCACTACTTAGAAAAGTAGGAACCTCGGTATCAAATGACGAACGCCACAAGGAATACTCCTTGATAAGTTCCAAGAATGGGATCACTTGGATCCATGAGAGAAAACTCTCCACAAGCCAAAGAGCCACTTTTTTTTGGATGAATGTTGTTGTATCTCTCCATTAAAATGATTAAATACAAGTATTTATAGGACCCATTGACTTTCCATGACCTAATGGGCTCATAACAAGCTCAATACAACATTTTTGTTTGCCTATCTAGCAATAATTCGAAAATAACATGATAAAAACTTAAATAAAAGCCTACTAATATATAACTCAATCCAAACTAGCACAATCACTAAATATGAATACAATGATGATCCAAACATTATGTACAATCCATGCTCTTGATTTTGGACTTGTATGTCTATTTGAAGCTCTTCATGATTCTCACATCATTCTCCCTTTCTTCGAAAAAGATTTGTCCTCAAATCTTGTTTATGCTTCAATGTTCACATCTTATCCTCCCAACATAAAGAATGAGATTGTAATAACTTGGAAGTTTAGGAACCAAATTGTAGAATAAAATTTGAGGGATCTAATTACAACTTTATGACCTAGTTGGATAACAATTGAAAAGATCAAAGCTCTAGGTCCCTAATTGAAAATTTGGACAAATGAACACAAAGAATGGAAGGAATAGTAAAAATAGACATGAGATTATAATATGTGATAAGATTGAAAAGATATATAATTTAGGAAATTTAGACCCCAAAATAAGAAAAAAATCAATCAAGAATCCTATTTGAAGTTAATAAAATTTATGATATAAATTTTCTTACTCAAAACTCTTGAAAAACCCATTTCCATACATTTCAAAAATATCACATATTTCTTGGACGAAAATTCACCTTTTTTTTTTTTGAAGGAGTTTTGACACTCTCTTTTTTCGACACGAACATAAATAACAAAACAAAACGAACTAAGGGATGAATCAAAGACTCGACGAAACAAAGATTGTGCGAAAAAAATGACGACAAGAAGACTCAAAGAAGGCGCTTGATTTTTAAAAACCAAGGCTCTGATACCAAATGATACGACCCTCGAGATTCAATGACACACGAGGATAGTATTCAAACTCTTGTTTTGCCAAGGACTTAAAAATCAAGCAAAAGACGTGGAATTGACAAATAAAAACTATTTATTGACCCAACACAAAGAACAAAATGACTCAACTAACAAAATTAACCTCTACCCGTTGCTTATCCAAGCAAGAACTTCGGTATATGTTTCGAACCTCGACCCGTTGTCTACAATTGAGACAAGAACCTTGGTATGTAAAATCGCACCTCGACCCATCGCTTAACACAACAAGAAGCAAGAAACAAAGGTTTCAACATGCACCTTGACCCACTACTTAGAAAAGTAGGAACCTCGGTATCAACATGACGCACCTCGACCCACTACTTAGAAAAGTAGGAACCTCGGTATCAAATGATGGAACGCCACAAGGAATACTCTTGATAAGTTCCAAGAATGGGATCACTTGGATCCATGAGAGAAAATTCTCCACAAGCAAAATAGCCACTTTTTTTGGATGAATGTTGTTGTAATCTCCCATTAAAATGATTAAATACAAGTATTTTATAGGCCTCATTGACTTTTCATGACCTAATGGGCTCATAAAAAGCTCAATACCACATTTTTGTTTGCCCATCTAGCAATAATTCGAAAATAACATGATAATAACTTAATAAAAGCCTACTAATATCTAATTCAATCAAAAACTAGCACAATCACTAAATATGAATACAATGGATGATCCAAAACATTATGTAGAATCCATGCTCTTGATTTTGGACTTGTATGTCCTATTTGAAGCTCTTCATGATTCTCACATCACAAATTCAGTTTGTGGAATTTGACATCAAGCTTGTCTTGAGTACATCATCTTCTTGTTGGACGAAAGTTTTTGAGAAATTTTCACAATTTTTGTAAGTTTTTTCATTTTTTGATAAATTTCGATTTCATGCGTGTATTCGAGTATATCTCTTGAGTATATCATTTTCTTTTTTGGAACAAGTTTTGAACAATTTTCACAGTTAAGTAATTTTTGGTTTTTTGATAAATTTCGATTCGTACATGTCTTCGAGTATATATATGAGTACGTCATTTTTCTTGGCCGGCGGTCATGTTTTTGAGCAATTATCACAGTTAAGGAAGTCTTGAGCACATCATTTCTTTGTTGGAAGAAGTTTTTGAGAATTCACAATTATGTATGTTTTGTGATCTTTTATAAATTTTGATTTCGTGCGAGTATTCGAGCATAAGTCTTGATTAGATCATTTTCTTGTTTGGAACAAGTTTTTGATCAATTTTCACTGTTAATGATTTTTTTTTATTTTTTTGATAAATTTCGATTTGTGGCGACTATTCGCGTGTATGTCTTCGTACACAATTCAATTTGTGGAATTTAATGTCAAGTCTTGAGTACATCATTTTCTTTGTTGGAATAAGGTTTTAGGCAATTTTCAGAGTTAAGGATGTTTATTTTACTTTTTTGTGATAAATTTCGATTTTGTGCTAATATTCTATTATATGTCTTCGTAAACAAATTCAATTTGTGGAATCTAACATCAAGTCCTGAGTACATAATTTCTTGGTTGGAAGAAGTTTTTGAGAAAATTCACAATTTACATAAGTTTTTTTGATTTTTTGATAACCTCGATTTCATGCGAGTATTCAAGTATATGTCTTGAGTACATCATTTTCTTGGTTGGAACAAGTCTTTGAGCAATTTTCAATGTTAATGACGTTTTTTTTATTTTTGGATAAATTTCCATTTTGTGCGAATATTTCGAGTATATGTCTTCGTAAACTATTTCATTTTTGGAAATTAACATCAAGTCTTGAGTAATCATTTTCTTTATTGGAAGAAAGTTTTGAGAAATTTTCACACAATTACGTATGTTCTCGTGATTTTTTATAAACTGCGATTTCGTTCGAATATTCGAGTATTTGTCTTGATTACATCATTTTGTGTTGGTTGGAAGAAGTTTTTTTAGGAATTCTTCACAAAATACGTATGTTTTATGATTTTTGGTAAATTTTGATTTCTGACGTTTTTTTTATTTTGGATAAATTTCGATTTTGTGCGAATATTCGACTATATGTTTTCGTAAACAAATTCAGTTTGTGGAATTTGACATCAAGTCTTGAGTACATCATCTTCTTTGTTGGACGAAGTTTTTGAGAAATTTTCACAATTTTGTAAGTTTTTTCATTTTTTTGATAAATTTCGATTTCATGCGTGTATTCGAGTATATATCTTGAGTATATCATTTTCTTTTTGGAACAAGTTTTGAACAATTTTCACAGTTAAGTAATTTTTGGTTTTTTTGATAAATTTCGATTTCGTACATGTCTTCGAGTATTATATTGAGTACGTCATTTTCTTGGCCGGAACAAGTTTTTGAGCAATTATCACAGTTAAGGAGTCTTGAGCACATCATTTTCTTTGTTGGAAGAAGTTTTTGAGAAATTTCACAAATTATGTATGTTTTGTGATCTTTTATAAATTTTGATTTCGTGCGAGTATTCGAGCATAAGTCTTGATTAGATCATTTTCTTGTTTGGAACAAGTTTTTGAGCAATTTTCACTGTTAATGATTTTTTTTATTTTTGATAAATTTTGATTTTGTGCGACTATTCGAGTGTATGTCTTCGTACACAAATTCAATTTGTGGAATTTAATGTCAAGTCTTGAGTACATCATTTTCTTTGTTGGAATAAGGTTTTAGGCAATTTTCAGAGTTAAGGATGTTTATTTTTAATTTTTGTGATAAATTTCGATTTGTGCTAATATTCTAGTATATGTCTTCGTAAACAAATTCAATTTGTGGAATCTAACATCAAGTCCTGAGTACATAATTTTCTTGGTTTGAAGAAGTTTTTGAGAAAATTTCATTTCACATTTACATAAGTTTTTTTGATTTTTTGATAAACCTCGATTTCATGCGAGTATTCAAGTATATGTCTTGAGTACATCATTTTCTTGGTTGGAACAGTCTTTGAGCAATTTTCAATGTTAATGACGTTTTTTTATTTTTGGATAAATTTCCATTTTGTGCGAATATTCGAGTATATGTCTTCGTAAACTATTTCAATTTGTGGAAATTAACATCAAGTCTTGAGTACATCATTTCTTTATTGGAAGAAGTTTTTGAGAAATTTTCACAAATTACGTATGTTCTGTGATTTTTATAAACTGCGATTTCGTTCGAATATTCGAGGTAGTTTGTCTTGATTACATCATTTTGTTGGTTGGAAGAAGTTTTTTAGAATTCTTCACAAAATACGTATGTTTTATGATTTTTGGTAAATTTTGATTTCTGACGTTTTTTATTTTGGATAAATTTCGATTTTGTGCGAATATTCGACTATATGTTTCGTAAACAAATTCAGTTTGTGGAATTTGACATCAAGTCTTGAGTACATCATCTTCTTTGTTGACGAAGTTTTTGAGAAATTTTCACAATTTTTGTAAGTTTTTTCATTTGTTGATAAATTTTCGATTTCATGCGTGTATTCGAGTATAATCTTGAGTATATCATTTTCTTTTTGGAACAAGTTTTTGAACAATTTTCACAGTTAAGTAATTTTTGGTTTTTTGATAATTTCGAATTTCGTACATGTCTTCGAGTATATATATTGAGTACGTCATTTTCTTGGCCGGAACAAGTTTTTTGAGCAATTATCACAGTTAAGGAAGTCTTGAGCACATCATTTTCTTTGTTGGAAGAAGTTTTTGAGAAATTTCACAAATTATGTATGTTTTGTGCTCTTTTATAAATTTTGATTTCGTGCGAGTATTCGAGCATAAGTCTTGATTAGATCATTTTCTTGTTTGGAACAAGTTTTTGAGCAATTTTCACTGCTTAATGATTTTTTTTATTTTTGATAAATTTTGATTTTGTGGCGACTATTCGAGTTGGATGTCTTCGTACACAAATTCAATTTGTGAATTAATGTCAAGTCTTGAGTACATCATTTCTTTTGTGTTGGAATAAGGTTTTAGGCAATTTTCAGAGTTTAAGGAGGATGTTATTTTTAATTTTGTGATAAATTCGATTTTGTGCTAATATTCTAGTATATGTCTTCGTACACAAATTCAATTTGTGGAATCTAACATCAGTCCTGGAGTACATTATTTTCTTGGTGGAAGAAGTTTTTGAGAACATTTCACAATTACATAAGTTTTTTTGATTTTTTGAAAACCTCGATTTCATGCGAGGTATTCAAGTATTGTCTTGAGTACATCATTTCTTGGTTGGAACAAGTCTTTGAGCAATTTTCAATGTTAATGCCGTTTTTTTTATTTTTGATAAATTTCATTTTGTGCGAATATTCGAGTATATGTTCCTGCGTAAACTATTTCAATTTGTGGAAATTAACATCAAGTCTTGAGTACATCATTTTCTTTATTGGAAGAAGTTTTTTGGAAATTTTTCACAATTACGTATGTTCTGTGATTTTTTATAAAACTGCGATTTCGTTCGAATATTCTGAGTATTTGTCTTGATTACATCATTTTGTTGGGTGGAAGAAGTTTTTTAGAATTCTTCACAAAATACGTATGTTTTATGATTTTTGGTAAATTTTGATTTCTGACGTTTTTTTTTTATTTTGGATAAATTTCGATTTGTGCGAATATTCGACTATATGTTTTCGTAAACAATTCAGTTTGTGGAATTTGACATCAAGTCTTGAGTACATCATCTTCTTTGTTGGACGAAGTTTTTGAGAAATTTTCACAATTTTTGTAGTTTTTTCATTTTTTGATAAAATTTCGATTCATGCGTGTATTCGAGTATTATATCTTGAGTATATCATTTCTTTTTGGAACAAGTTTTTGAACAATTTTCACAGTGAAGTAATTTTTGGTTTTTTGATAAATTTCGGATTCGTACATGTCTTCGAGTTATATATTGAGTACGTCATTTCTTGGCCGGAACAAGTTTTTGAGCAATTATCACAGTTAAGGAAGTCTTGAGCACATCATTTTCTTTGTTGGAAGAAGTTTTTGAGAAATTCACAAATTATGTATGTTTTGTGATCTTTTTATAAATTTTGATTTCGTGCGAGTATTCGAGCATAAGTCTTGATTAGATCATTTTCTTGTTTGGAACAAGTTTTTGAGCAATTTCACTGTAATGATTTTTTTTATTTTTTGATAAATTTTGATTTTGTGGCGACTCTTCGAGTGTATGTCTTCGTACACAAATTCAATTTGTGGAATTTTAATGTCAAGTCTTGAGTACAATCATTTTCTTTGTTGGAATAAGGTTTTTAGGCAATTTCAGAGTTAGGATGTTTATTTTTATTTTTGTGATAAATTTCGATTTTGTGCTAATATTCTAGTATATGTCTTCGTAAACAAATTCAATTTGTGGGAATCTAACATCAAGTCCTGAGTACATAATTTTTCTTGGTTGGAAGAA
The DNA here is from genome assembly GCA_907163345.1 of Haberlea rhodopensis. NCBI lineage: Eukaryota > Viridiplantae > Streptophyta > Magnoliopsida > Lamiales > Gesneriaceae > Haberlea > Haberlea rhodopensis. The sequence continues at coordinate 6,985 of CAJQUN010002330.1, read as the reverse complement.
GTTTTTGAGAAAATTTCACAATTTACATAAGGTTTTTTGATTTTTTGATAAACCTCGATTTCATGCGAGTATTCAAGTATATGTCTTGAGTACATTCATTTTCTTTGGTTGGAACAAGTCTTTGAGCAATTTTCAATGTTAATGACGTTTTTTTATTTTTGGATAAATTTCCATTTTGTGCGAATATTCGAGTATATGTCTTCGTAAACTATTTCAATTTGTGGAAATTAACATCAAGTCTTGAGTACATCCATTTTCTTTATTGGAAGAAGTTTTGAGAAATTTTCACAAATTACGTATGTTCTGTGATTTTTTTATAAACTGCGATTATGCGTTCGAATATTCGAGTATTTGTCTTGATTACATCATTTTGTGGTTGGAAGAAGTTTTTTAGACTTCTTCACAAAATACGTATGTTTTATGATTTTTGGTAAATTTTGAGTTCTGACGTTTTTTTAGTTTGGATAAATTTCGATTTTGTGGCGAATATTCGAACTATATGTTTTCGTAAACAAATTCAGGTTTGTGGAATTTGACAATCAAGTCTTGAGTACATCATCTTCTTTGTTGGACGAAAGTTTTTGAGAAATTTTCACAATTTTTGTAAGTTTTTTCATTTTTTTTGATAAATTTCGATTCATGCGTGTATTCGAGTATATATCTGAGTATATCAATTTTCTTTTTTGGAACAAGTTTTTGAACAATTTTCACAGTTAAGTAATTTTGGTTTTTTTTGATAAATTTCGATTTCGTACATGTCTTCGAGTAATATTATGAGTACGTCATATTTTCTTGCCGGAACAAGTTTTTGAGCAATTATCACAGTTGAAGGAAGTCTTGAGCACATCATTTCTTTGTTGGAAGAAGTTTTTGAGAAATTTCCACAAATTATGTATGTTTTGTGATCTTTTATAAATTTTGATTCGTGCGAGTATTCGAGCATAAGCTTGATATAGATCATTTTCTTGTTTGGAACAAGTTTTGAGCAATTTTCACTGTTAATGATTTTTTTTTATTTTTTGATAAATTTTGATTTTGTGCGACTATTCGAGTGTATGTCTTCGTACACAAATTCAATTTGTGGAATTTAATGTCAAGTCTTGAGTACATCATTTTTTCTTTGTTGGAATAAGGTTTTAGGCCAATTTTCAGAGTTAAGGATGTTTATTTTTAATTTTTGTGATAAATTTCGATGTTGTTGCTAATATTCTAGTATATGTCTTCGTAAACAAATTCAATTTGTGGAATCTAACATCAAGTCCTGAGTACATAATTTTCTTGGTTGGAAGAAGTTTTTGAGAAAATTTCACCATTTACATAAGTTTTTTTTGATTTTTTGATAACCTCGATTTCATGCGAGTATTCAAGTATGATGTCTTGAGTACATCATTTTCTTGGTTGGAACAAGTCTTTGAGCAATTTTCAATGTTAATGACGTTTTTTATTTTGTAATAAATTTCCATTTTGTGCGAAATATTCGATTAGTATTATGTCTTCCGACTAAAACTATTTCAATTTGTGGAAATTAACATCAAGTCTGAGTACATCATTTTCTTTATTGGAAGAAGTTTTGAGAAATTTTCACAAATTCAGTATGTTCTGTGATTTTTTTATAAACTGCGATTTCGTTCGAATATTCGAAGTATTTGTCTTGATTACTCATTTTTTTTTCTTTGGTTGGAAGAAGTTTTTAGAATTTTCACAAATACGTATGTTTTTATGATTTTTGGTAAATTTTGATTTTCTGACGTTTTTTTATTTTGGATAAATTTTCGATTTTGTGCGAATATTCGAATATATGTTTTCGTAAACAAATTCAGTTTGTGGAATTTGACATCAAGTCTTGAGTACATCATCTTCTTTGTGGACGACGTTTTTGAGAAATTTTCACAATTTTTTGAAGTTTTTTCATTTTTTGATAATTTCGATTTTCATGCGTGTATTCGAGTATATATCTTGAGTAGTAGCATTTTCTTTTTTGGAACAAGTTTTGAACAATTTTCACAGTTAAGTAATTTTTGGTTTTTTGATAAATTTCGTATTCGTACATGTCTTCGAGTATATATATTGAGTACGTCCATTTTCTTGGCCGGAACAAGTTTTGAGCAATTATCACAGTTAAGGAAGTCTTGAGCACATCATTTTCTTTGTTGGAAGAAGTTTTTGAGAAATTTCACAAATTATGTATGTTTTGTGATTTTTATAAATTTTGATTTCGTTGCGAGTATTCGAGCATAAGTCTTGATTAGATCATTTGCTTGTTTGGAACAAGTTTTTGAGCAAATTTTCCACTGTTAATGATTTTTTTTATTTTTGATAAATTTTGATTTTGTGCGACTATTCGAGTGTATGTCTTCGTACACAAATTCAATTTGTGGAATTTAACTGTCAAGTCTTGAGTACATCATTTTCTTGTTGGAATAAGGTTTTAGGCAATTTTTCAGAGTTAAGGATGTTTATTTTTAATTTTTGTGATAAATTTCGATTTGTGCTAATATTCTAGTATATGTCTTCGTAAACAAATTCAATTTGTGGAATCTAACATCAAGTCCTGAGTACATAATTTTCTTGGTTGGAGAAGTTTTTGAGAAAAATTTCACAATTTACATAAGTTTTTTTGATTTTTTGATAAACCTCGATTTCATGCGAGTATTCAAGTATATGTCTTGAGTACATCATTTTCTTGGTTGGAACAAGTCTTTGAGCAATTTTCAATGTTAATGACGTTTTTTTATTTTTGGATAAATTTCCATTTGTGCGAATATTCGAGTATATGTCTTCGTAAACTATTTCAATTTGTGGAAATTAACATCAAGTCTTGAGTACATCATTTTCTTTATTGGAAGAAGTTTTTGAGAAATTTTCACAAATTACGTATGTTCTGTGATTTTTTATAAACTGCGATTTCGTTCGAATATTCGAGTATTTGTCTTGATTACATCATTTTGTTGGTTGGAAGAAGTTTTTTTAGAATTCTTCACAAAATACGTATGTTTTATGATTTTTGGTAAATTTTGATTTCTGACGTTTTTTTATTTTGGATAAATTTCGATTTTGTGCGAATATTCGACTATATGTTTTCGTAAACAAATTCAGTTTGTGGAATTTGACATCAAGTCTTGAGTACATCATCTTCTTTGTTGGACGAAGTTTTTGAGAAATTTTCACAATTTTTGTAAGTTTTTTCATTTTTTGATAAATTTCGATTTCATGCGTGTATTCGAGTATATATCTTGAGTATATCATTTTCTTTTTGGAACAAGTTTTGAACAATTTTCACAGTTAAGTAATTTTTGGTTTTTTGATAAATTTCAATTTCGTACATGTCTTCGAGTATATATATTGAGTACGTCATTTTCTTGGCCGGAACAAGTTTTTTGAGCAATTATCACAGTTAAGGAAGTCTTGAGCACATCATTTCTTTGTTGGAAGAAGTTTTTGAGAAATTTCACAAATTATGTATGTTTTGTGATCTTTTATAAATTTTTGATTTCGTGCGAGTATTCGAGCATAGTCTTGATTAGATCCATTTTCTAGTTTGGAACAAGTTTTTGAGCAATTTTCACTGTTAATGATTTTTTAATTTTTTGATAAATTTCGATTTTGTGCGACTATTCGAGTATATGTCTTCGTACACCCATTCAATTTGTGGAATTTAATGTCAAGTCTGAGTACATCATTTTTCTTGTTGGAATAAGGTTTTGAGAAATTTTCACAAATTATGTATGTTTGTGAGTTTTTATAAATTTTGATTTTGTTCCGAATACTCGAGTATAAGTCTTGAGTAACTCGTTTCCTTGGTGGAACAAATTTTGGAGCACTTTCAGAGGTTAAGGATGTTGTTTTATATTTTTTGATAAATTTCGATTTGTGCGAATATTGCTAGTATATGTTTTCGTAAACAAATTCAAATTTGTTGAAACTAGCATCAAATCTTGAGTACATCATTTTCTTGGTTGAAGAAGTTTTTGGGAATTTTTCACAAATTAGTATGTATTGTAATTTTTTTTTCAAAACATTTGATTTCGTGCGAATATTACAGTTATGTCTTGAGTACATCATTTTCTTTGTTGAAACAATTTTTTTGAGCAATTTTCACATGTAAGGATGTTTTTTTAACTTTTTGATAAATTTCGATTTTCTGCGAATATTCTAGTATATGTTTTCGTAAACAAATTCAATTTGGGGGAATTTAGCATCAAGTCTTAAGTACATAATTTTCTTGGTTGGAAGAAGTTTTTTGAGAAATTTTCACAATTTACATAATTTTTTTTGATTTTTTGATAAATTCGATTTCGTGCGAGTATGCACGTTTATGTCTTGAGTACATCATTTTCTTGGTTGGAACAAGTCTTTGAGCAATTTTAATGTTAGGGACGTTTTTTTTTTATTTTTGGACAAATTTCCATTTTGTGCGAATATTCGAGTATATGTCTTCGTAAACAAACTCAAATTGCGTAATTTAACATCAAGTCTTGAGTACATCATTTTTCGTTGTTGGATGAACTTTTGAGAAATTTTCACAAATTATGTATGTTTTGGTGATTTTTTATAAATTTTGATTTCGTTCGAATATTCGAGTATAAGTCTTGAGTACTTCGTTTTCTTGGTTGGAACAAGTTTTGAGCAATTTTCACAGGTAAGGATGTTTGTTCTATTTTTTTGATAATTTTTTTTTTGTGCGAATATTCTAGTATATGTTTTCATAAACAAATTCAATTTGTGGAATCTAGCATAAACAATTATGAATGTTTTGTGATTTTTTTCATAAATTTTGATTTCGTGCGAATATTCGAGTTTATTGAGTATACCATTTTCTTGGTGGAACAAGTTTTTGAGCAATTTTCAAAGTTAAGGATGTTTTTTTTAATTTTTTGATAAATTTTGATTTTGTGCGAATATTCGAGTATTTGTCTTCGTAAACAAATTCAATTTGTGGAATTTAACATCAAGTCTTGTTACATCATTTTCTTGATTGGAACAGTTTTTGAGAAATTTTCACTGTTGATGATTTTTTTTATTTTTTGATAAATTTTAATTTTGTGCGACTATTCGAGTATATGTCTTCATAACAAATTCAATTTGTGGAATTTAACGTCAAGTATGAATAGATCATTTTCTTGGTTGGAAGAAGTTTTTGAGAAATTTTCACAAATTTTGTATGTTTTTTGATTTTCTATAAATTTTGATTTCGTTTGAATATTCGAGTATAAAGGCTTGAGTACCTCGTTTTCTTGGTAAAGAGCAAGTTTTTTGAGTAATTTCATTTCACAGGTAAGGATGTTTGTTCTATTTTTTTTTGATAAATTTCGATATTGTGCGAATATTCTAGTATATTTTTTCGTCAACAAATTCAATTTTCACAAATTATGTATGTTTTTAGCGATTTTTTTTCATAAATTTTGATTTCTTGCGAATATTCGAGTTTATGTCTTGAGTACATCATTTTCTTGGTTGGAACAAGTTCTGAGCAATTTTCACAGGTAATGAAATGTTTTTTTTTTTTTTTTTTTGATAAATTTTGAATTGTGCGAATATTCTATTATATGTTTTCGTAAACAAATTCAATTTGTGGAATCTAGCATCAATCATGAGTACATCATTATCTTGGTTGGAAGAAGTTTTGGGGAATGTTCACAAATATGTATGTTTGTGATTTTTTTTACAAATTTCGATTTCTTGTGAATATTCGAATATTGTCTTGAGTACATCATTTTCTTGGTTGGAAAAAGTTTTTAGGCAATTTTCAGAGTTAAGATGTTTATTTTTATTTTTGTGATAAATTTCGATTTTGTGCTAATATTCTAGTATATGTCTTCGTAAACAAATTCAATTTGTGGAATCTAACATCAAGTCCTAGTACATAATTTTCTGGTTGGAAGAAGTTTTTGAGAAAATTTCACAATTTACATAAGTTTTTTTAGATTTTTGATAACCTCGATTTCATGCGAGTATTCAAGTATATGTCTTGAGTACATCATTTTCTTGGTTGGAACAAGTCTTTGAGCAAATTTTCAATGTTAAGGACGTTTTTTATTTTTGGATAAATTTCCATTTTGTGCGAATATTCGAGTATATGTCTTCGTATACTATTTCAATTTGTGAAATTAACATCAGTCTTGAGTACATCATTTTCTTTATTGGAGAAGTTTTTGAGAAATTTTCACAAATTACGTATGTTCTGTGATTATTTATAAACTGCGATTTCGTTCGAATATTCGAGTATTTGTCTTGATTACATCATTTTGTTGTTGGAATAAGTTTTTAGAATTCTTCACAAAATACGTATGTTTTATGATTTTTGGTAAATTTTGATTTCTGACGTTTTTTTTATTTTGGATAAATTTCGATTTGTGCGAATATTCGACTATATGTTTTCGTAAAACAAATTCAGTTTGTGGATTTGACATCATGTCTTGATACATCATCTTTTTTGTTGGACGAAGTTTTTGAGAAATTTCACAATTTTTGTAAGTTTTTTCATTTTTGAAAATTTCGATTTCATGCGTTTATTCGAGTATATATCTTGAGTATATCATTTCTTTTTTGGAACAAGTTTTGAACACATTTCACAGTTAAGTAATTTTGGTTTTTTGATAAATTTCGATTTCGTACATGTCTTCGAGTATATATAATTGAGTACGTCATTTTCTTGGCCGAACAAGTTTTTGAGGCATTTCACAGTTAAGGAAGTCTTGAGCACATCATTCCTTTTGGGAAAGTTTTTGAGAAATTTCACAAATTATGTATGTTTTTTGATCTTTTTATAAATTTTGATTTCGTGCGAGTATTCGAGCATAAGTCTGATTAGATCATTTTCTTGTTTGGAACAAGTTTTTGAGCAATTTTCACTGTTAATGATTTTTTTTTTTTGTTTTTATAATTTCGATTTTGTGCAGTATTTCGAGTATATGTCTCCGTACACAAATTCAATTTGTGGAATTTAATGTCAAGTCTTGAGTACAATCATTTTCTTTGTTGGAAT
>CAJQUN010002329.1:0-28644 GCA_907163345.1 Haberlea rhodopensis | reverse complement strand
CTAATAGAGATAGATCAAGAAGATTATTGGCCTAAAGTCAAAGTACATACATAGACAAAGTGCTAAACGGTTTAGCATGCAAGAATCAAAGAAGGATTCGTGCCTATGACACATGGAATTTATCTCTCAAGGACAGTGTCCTTCAACACCAGATGAGAGACAACGCATGAGTAAGATTCCATATGCGTCAGCTATTGGATCTATCATGTATGCCATGATATGTACTCGTCCCGATGTCTCGTATGCTTTGAGCATGACGAGCAGATATCAAGTTGATCAGGTGAAAGTCACTGGATTCAGTCAAGAATATCCTGAAGTACTTGAGAAGAACTAAGGATACATTCTTGATTTATGGAGGTGAGGAAGAGCTCAATGTATGGGTTACACTGATGCAAGCTTCCAAACCGACAAAGATGATTTTCGATCGCAATGGATATGTGTATTGCCTAAATGAGGTGCGTGAGCTGGAAGAGTTCAAGCAAGAGACAGTAGCCGATTCTACAACGGAAACTGAGTACATTGCTGCCTCTGATGCAGCAAAAGAAGCTGTTTGGATTAGGAAGTTCATTTATGAACTTGGAGTGGTGCCTAGCATTAAGGATCCGATAGAACTCTATTGTGACAACAATGGAGCGATCGCATTGGCTAAGGAACCTAGATCTCACCAAAGATCCAAGCACATACTTCGGCGCTTTCATTTCATTCGAGAAATCGTTGAAATGGGAGATGTTAAAAATGCAAAGTACCAACAGATGATAATGTATCTGACCCATTGACGAAGTCACTGTCACAGCAGAAGCATGATCGTCATACTAGATCTCTAGGCATTAGGTATATGTCTGATTGGTCTTAGTGCAAGTGGGAGATTTGTTGGGATATGCCCTAAAACAAGTCATTAGATGATTGTTTATGACATACAATGTATTATGATTTTATGAATGACAAATCATTATTATATTATTCGAATATCTGTGCAATATGAATTGATATAAAGTTAATGTCCTTAGAATAATATTGTATTATTTTTTAAAGATTGTCCCTAGTCAAGTATTATCATGAATTGGGATAATGATTATGCATTGAGACTAGTAGGTGTTGTTGATTGATGATTGTTCATTGATATGAGATATCAAATCAACACATGGGTACATGTTAGAGAACGATGTACGGACAGACCCACCATGAGAATGCTACATGGATAGTTATATGAGTGTCATAAGCAATTTCATTGTGATAATAATGTATGTAATCCTTACGACTTGAGATCATCAGAGATCCCAACATAAGGAGTTATGTATCTTGATATTGTCAAACGTTACCTGTAACATGGTAAACTATAAAGGCGACTATTGGATACACTACGAATTATGTAGAGGTGTTGAGTGGTTGAGTTGAGTGATCGAGATGGGATTGTCCCTCCTATATAACAGGAGAAGTGTTTGGGCCCTTGATCAAGTAAGACTAAAATGCATGGCCGTGCTCGAATGAGTCGATATGTGATATCGAGCTTATTCATTTATTCTAGTTCTACTTGGGGATCAAGAAATAAAGATTGAATATACGAGTATGACTATTCCATGACTCGTGTTCAATCTAAACACAAAGGACAAAGGGATTAAGTTACATGGTTAATATTATCACAAGTTCTTAGGTTATGTCGAGTCATTGACATTCTTGTAATTTGGGTAGCCTTGGTGTGTGCTAGATACCGCTCATTGCTTGTGACGTAAAATGAGATTTTATGTCACTGCCAACATTACAAGATCCTATCGGGTCGCACAAAGATTAAATCGATAAAGGAAATTAAATTCATGGGATGAATTAAATAATTAAGAAGAGTCTTAATTAAATGATTATAAGGATTTAATTAAATCATGGTTTGGCCCATGAGACTTAAGAAAGTCTTATAATATAAATACAAGGTTTTGATTAATTGTTAAGAGAGATTCATATATCAAAACCTAGCCACCTTGCTTGAGAAGCTCTCGGCTGTTACAAAGCTCTTGAACCACACAGCCACTTTGACTCTCAAAGATCACGGCCGCCGTTGCTTGGTTCTTCGAGATTTAGGCCAACGTCGTGCGATTTAGAATCGTGTGTGGCTCTTGTTAAGGTTTAAGAACAAATTTAGCAATTTTTTCTTGAAACCCCTTTGTTCGATTTGATCGTGTGGATACCGTTAAGGCAAGACCTTGGAGGTGTTGCTCGTGACTCGGAGTTCGTTGGACGTGGTGCTTCGTGGAATCTGCTCAAACACGCTACAAGGGTGAGACTCTTATGATCCTTTATCCGATATGACAACTTGTATAGATCTGCGGTTCAAGTAATCCAAAATTTTAAATTTCGCTGCGTGTATGCTTGTTGGATTACTTACACTTACATCCAGGACGGGCTGAGAAATAAATAGGTCCCTCTTTGGACCTCTGGGAAGCATAAAATGGCTAAGAGAAGAGCAATCTAGTTTAATCCAAAAGCTCGAACAGATTACAAAAGTACAGAGAATGCGAAAGGCATTGGAGCAAATTGACTAGGGTTTAAATGGTAGTATCGGCTGAGTGGTAAGAAGAAGTTAGGGATGGAAAAACGGAGCCCCCCTTCGATTTGATCAAGATAAAAATGTGTAATAAACAGAGGGGGGCTCATGAGGTCGTTCCTCAGGAGAAGGTATGATAATATCGTAGTCGTCAGGGGCATGGCTCATGGTTCGGATCGTTGCCTCAGCAGAATCCTTGAGACCCGATCGGTAAAGGGCATACCAAGGGACGTCACCCGACTGGGAAAGATATTCGGGATCTTCAACCTGAAATTCTGGCTAGCTCGGGGTGGGAAGTCCCAACCTCGGCTCGGGAGAAAGCACCCGATAGCGAAGGTGTGGTTTGGAGGAACTGTAGTGATCGATCTCCCGAAACACAGCACCCGAGGTAGAAGAGGTACAAATTATTAGAGGACAGGGTCAGTATACGAGAAGGTTCTCTTAAAATTAGAGAAGAAAAGGAAAAGAACAGAGATGAATAGCGAATCTTACCTAGTAAATTAGAAGAGGATTAGGGTTAGGAGGTCGGGTCCGAGCTGCTTGCAATCAGAAAAAGTAATGATGAACAAAGGTAATGAAGTATTTATAGGGAAGATGATATCAAATCGGACCGTCTATTAAAAAGGGATGTACGGGTATGATTGACTTCGGGAATTGAAACGCCATCAGTTGTGATTTCAAATTATATATTTTCCAACCTTAAAGCTTCTCGGCTCGACCAAAATTTGCGAGTTTCTGACCATAGGTGTCAACTCGACTTGTGAGGGAGGGGTTGTGATACCCTGCGGAGAGAAAAGTATTAACATTCCTTGGGAAATATGGTCGACCTGCCGACCTGAATGAGACAAAACGCAGATCACAGCTTGAAGCATGTAGTTGACCTCCCGATCTAACGAGGTCAAAACGCCCTATCGATCTCAGGAGTTCCAGGTAACCTCATTTTTAACTAGAGCTCACTCGACCGCCAATGGACGAGGCACCGACCTTCTGACCTGATGCATGGAAACCAATAGTCGTGGTCCCTTTAGTTATCCGATCTCCAGATCGGATAACCAGTTTGACCATCTTCAGACATCTCACACCTAAGAGTATTTGACCATATTTTGACCAAGCCTCCACTGAGCTGGCATGTCCCTAGATTTCAGGGAGTTGAGTGATTGTGGTCTGAGTAGTCGTCAACGTGCTCCAAAATCCAGGAGTAGTGGAAGTCATGATCTTACCAGCACAATCTTACATCCGCCGAGAATTACCATAAATAGCAGGCTAATCAGATTTTGAGGTATGCATTCCTATATCATTACGTACAACAGTACTCCTCTCCATATCTTTCCGATCTCCTATCACCTGACATGGGCGTCCGAGGACGCTGCAAAAAATCACCGGAAGCTCTCCTGAGCTTCTAAATTTCGAGTTATCTTGTATTATTGACAATCACAGTCCAGGGTGTAAATATTGGGTCCTCATGAGATATCATCCGTGACAGCATGTAACATTTATTTACTGACCTAGCAGGTCATCACAGGGTTTAACTGTTCCATCTGGTTCGTTGAAAAAGATATAAAGAGAGGCGCGTTGACCTCTATTGATACTATGGGTTCATCACTTTTGTGAGTATCAGATGGTTTATGTTTTTGTGTGTACATCTTGAAGTCAAATGTTTTACACCAGGCTGCCTACATGGTGTGATTCAAATCTATAAGTCTAAAATCTCAAGGATGATTATACAAATTAGATGATAAATAAAATGTGTTTAAAGAACAAAACTTGTAAAAGGGTTGCCTGGGTTTCCCGACAAACACCCCTAATGCTGAAATAAATAAAAAAATGAAACAAGAGAATACAAACGCATGGATTTGTTACACCTTTTGAAATTTAGGTACCTTCTATTGTTATAATCCGAAGATAAAAGTAATTTTTGTTGATGTATATTATTTTATTTAACACTCTTTTGATTTGAATACTTCTAGAACTAAAACTATTTAATGATAATCTTATATATTTTAATTTGACATTTATTAATTTTAGTTAAAATTTTATCATTTTTCTTTTTTAAACACATTATAAATTGTCTTTATTTAATTACAAATAACATTCACAATAAATAAATAAACAAATAGCGTTTGTTAGTTCCCAATTTCAGTCATTTTAACAATATAAAATTATTTCTGACAATTTCTGCTGGGTGATGATTTGTAATGAGAAAATTCATGGCTTTGTGCGCGGAACTATGCATTCAATAGATCGAGCAAATGGTCTTTCTATATTGAGTCTTAATTCTTTATAATCTCAATAAAGCATCTCACTTGTATAATGGATGAATACATCTACTACACTCGGAAGAGTACAGAAAATTCTGAACCAGAACCAATTCATCACATACTCTATAGAAATTCCTCGGAGAACTCCTAGACATGTAAACCTTGTTTCCATTCCAGGATAATGAGCGTAGCGAAGCAGTGTGTAAGCGCTGCAGCGAGCACGAAAACATGGAAAATCTGATGGCTGTGACCTACAATATCAAATGCACCAGGCTTCCATCTTTCTGGTATCCTAGTAACATAGAATACTGCCCCCAAACCATACAATATCCCCATAGCTATCTCATATCCGAGCGACGCGATTATCTGCGGATGATCCCAGTGCAACACCACTCCGTGTGTTGCCGGAATCACCCCTGAGAACCCCATGCACAGAAACAAAGCAGCCCTGAAACCCCGATAATGACCACTTGACAGAGACGGGGCAAGAAGCGTAGTGACTACTAGAATGCCGATCAATGTGACTGAGGAAGGTATAATAAGCGCCAGAAGGGATAGTCTAAGAAGGTGTAGTATAAAGGGGCAAAGAATGAGCCTACTATCATGATGGAGATCCGGCATAGTCTAGGCGCCAGAAGAAGTAGTAAAAACGTCGGGAGTGGCAGGAGAAGAGGTGGGAAGTCGTGCTAAAGATTAAACAGACCATTGCTCCACCAAGAAAACAAACCACGGCCATAAGGGAACGGAGCTTGAATCTTTACTTGCTCCCAAGAGTGGTGGTTTTGAGAAGTGTCTTGCATAAGAATCCTGTAGATTGGGAAGAGATCATTGCACTTCATGGTCAGGGTCAGGGGGCAGCATTCTTAAAAACATTGAACTCATTTCCACATGCAAGAAGTCCAACTATAGGTGCAAAGAGACTCGAGATACATTTCAAATATACATACAACAATTTTATGCGTATCAGAACACATACTAACCCCAATAACACCAAACTCCCAGTAATTGACAAGGTCTCCGGTTGGAGACCCCTTGAGTACAAAAAAACTCCTACCCAAAAAAAAAATTGGTTTTCTATATTTTATTTGCTCGACATAGTCCAAAAAAATAGAGAGATCATGACAAGGAAAGACATGGGTTACTTAATTTTATTGGTAGGACGAATATTTTAAAATTTTACAATCTAGTTATATATAAACATAGTAGAAAATCATAAAATGTTTTCTATGAGTTGATTAAAAGTTGAAAAAAAAATGAAAAAAAATGCTTTTTTACCACGGGGATACATAAATTATATGTTCTTATAATTTCAAAAAAACCTCCCCTCTAATTTAACCTAGATGCTCCCTAAAATTCGTCCTCTTTCAAAAAAAAAAAAAATAAACTAACAAATTTAACGTAAATTTGCTAGAAAATTCTAATTTCGACATATTGTCCTTTAAAATATATTTTAGCCCATCTAATCAAATTCCGAGTCACCCTGAGCATCTGTATTTAAATAATTTCATCATCCGTCATAATCACGAGAGTTGAAAAATGTCAAGTTTTCCTGCTTTATGGATCGTGACTCGCCATTATAGAGCATTTTTTTTGTCGCTTTATTCACCCCAGAGGCCAGATGTATTGTTTATTGGGGTAAAACACTAAAGAATGCCGACTCTCATATTTGTCAATTAAACACACATTGCAATACTGGTACTGTTTGGTTTATTTTGAATGCTTTTTTTATATACTATATAAAAAAAATATTTTTGGAGATTGCATGGATTGCACAATGCAATGTATATCTGTTTTATTTTCCTAAATATAACATGTTTTACTTAATTTATATTAATTGGTAGGATGAAAAAATTTACAATCTAGTTAAATAAACATAGAAGAAAATAATAAAATGTTTCTATGAGTGATTAAAAGTTGAATTCAAATCGTTCAAAAAAAAAAGTTGAATTCAAATTAATATGTTGTAAGATATGAAATTAGTAAAATTATATTCTTAATAAAAAATAAAAAAAATTGGTAATATTTGATTTTATTATCAAGTTGGAAAATGATTCTCTGGAAATGAAACCAAACAAAAGCAACTCTCTGTCAGACAGTAAAATCCCGTGGGAAAGACAGCTGAGCTACGTTCATGGGTAAGAGACACCTATCTTCAGGTTTTCGTTTTCTATTCAATTGCGTGATCCGCGTGGTTCATGTACCCTAATGATGATCTAATTTCCACATTTAAGCCTTCTTAATATACCACAATTTATGGTCATTAATTTGCAATAAAAAACGCAATAATCTTAATGTCAACGGTGCTTTTCAAGAATAGAGAAGATTAATTGTGATTTCAGAAAGAAGAGTACCAAAAACCTAAAAGGATGAAAGAATGGGACCAAAAGTGCAAAAAAGTGACACTGACCGATAAAAAAGCATCGGAGCTGCTGGATTGGTTCATCATTGTCGTCTTCAACCATCCATCATTTCCCTCCCTGTTAATTCCAATTTTCAGTAAGTAATATGAAAAAGTAAAAGAGATCTGAAGAGCGGAAGCTCGAAATGACGAAAAATTCCTCATAAATTTCAGAAAATTACCAAAACAATCTCGCCATCAGATTCTCGATTGTCGTCTCCTCCGTCAAACTCACAATTGTTAACCAAGCAAATATGAAAAATCCGATCAAATGCCTGAAAGAAACTCGATTTCATCGAATTTAATAATTTAAATCTCAAAAAAAAATTATTAAAAAAATAAAAAATCATTACGTCCAAATGTTGAGAGTTTCATTGTGCAAAGAGAAAATGCTGAGAAGAACATCTTTCAAAGGCCATTCGCATCTGTAATAGTCTCTAATAAATTCATTATCCTTCAAATACTCCGGCAACGTTTCGTATTTCTCCAGCCTCGGCTTCTCCTTCTTCTCACAATCATCTCCCTTATCCGCCGCATGAAGCCTCGACGAGGCGGAGACGCATTTCGAACCTCTCCTTCTCATTTAAGCTTCTATAACTATTATATCCGGTGGTCTCTTTCAGGATCTCCGGCGAAATCTCCACCGGAAACTCTGGAGTATTTGCTTTTCACCAGCGATCGTGAATATGAGCTGGTATGGCTCCCAGAATTTATACTTCCAGCAAATAGCGTTCGCCGTTTATTTTTTATTTTATTTCGGTTTGGTGAGGTTATCGTGTGTGATCGAGACCACGGTAACTCTTTTCTATTTGTTGTAAATTGCACAAAGTCCTCTGTGTTATATTAAAATTATAAAACTCGCCTATATTAAGCAAACCGACAAAAAACCCTTATATCTTCTTCAACCGCGTGAAACCTCCATTCATTTACAAACTAACAAATTTTATTTAATTCCGAAACTATATGCATTTTTATGAAAATATGTATATTTTTTTTGTGAAAACATTTTAATGGTTTTTGAAAATATTTATATTTTTACATGTAATTACTACTCAATAAATTCATAATTTGAAGAAAAAAATTTGAATTTTTCAATAAATATGCATACATTAACAGAAGAATTCAAAATATTATATATCTATTTAAAATTATACCATAGAACTATTCAATTTAAATTTATGAACATTATTCATTTTAAAACTAAAAAAGGCATTATAGAAGAAGAGAAAATGATGTGAAGTGAAAATTTGTGGGGCATATTGGACAAGATAGGAAATTTCGTGCAAGATTTAAGAAAATAGAGTGATTTTTGTTTGTTTTTTTAACACGGGTGCAATGGGACGGTCAAGAAAACGTGAGTCGATGTTATTTACAAAGATTTTGAGTCCAATGGGATCAACAATGATATTCTGATCGATGAAGCACTTGAAGAAGATTGACATATGTGCATGACCCGACTTGATTTCTTATATAGTTTATGATTCATGTAGCTTACCTCAATTCATTGAGATTATGATTTAATTATTGTTATTGTTATTTTAACAAGTATGAGTTTTGTGCAAAGCTTAGAGAAAGATGGGATTTTTTATCTTTTGTTAATACAGGGTGTTCATGTAACGTTTTAAAAAAATATATGTTTTTTCAATTTTTTAATATTGTGAAGAATTCAATGTATTATCTTCACACAAAAAAAATTAATGTATTTTCATTAAATTTATAATGGGCCCATTTATAATAGAGGTGTGGTTTCGTACTATTTGTCCTTGTTTCTCTTACGATGTTGTACGTTTGACTAAAATTAGAAGGGTCAAAGTCAAGTGGCAGTTCAACAATTAAAATTTGTTTTCGAGGATTCCTTTTTTTTTCTTTCTCACTGGTTTGCGTGGAAATTCAATATTGGCGGAAGGGTATTTTGTAAGTTTAATACTGTGAAAAACGTCCCCCTCCACTTAATATATTTTTTTCAAATATCTATTATTATATTAACATAAAAACCTACATAAAAAATAAAAATGTGAGCATTATAAAAATTAAATTTATAGCCATGAAAACAATTATGCTATCATTCTAATAATCCAAATAATTGTTTGTGTTATAGACTAATGATACTTGACAATAATATTGATAATATTTTATATTTGAAATAATTTTATAACCGGTTGTACTTCTAATTTTTAATATAATCTATGTTTATATAAAAAAAAATATCCATGTAAAAAATATAAAATAATAAGTAACCACCTAGCTTGAAATAGTGTTATAGCTTTTGTCACTCCTAACCAAGGACAATGGATTTAACTTTTGTGTGCATATTTTCTTAATTAATGATGGCGTTCTCTAGAAAGTTTGAATATGTATTTGGAGCACATGCAATTATTAAGCTCATTTCAATGGTTTAGTATCACTCATAATTTATGATATATTAACAATTTTCTGACATTCAGTCCTATCATTTTCCTCTAGAATAATTCAGCTTCTATTGTGGGCTTCATCTCTATATCATTTATCACTATCTATTTCTATATCATTATTCATTATATTAAAATATTAATATATATACCTAAAATAATTAATCAAAGAGATAAGAAAACATAAAAAATTATATAATAAGTAAAATTATAATTTAAATTTTACTTAATTAAAATGTAAAATTATATTAAAAATTAAAATTTAAAAATTTAAAATAAATAAAAAAATAAAAAACAAAGCTGGGGGCTGAGGATCGGTTTGTTTGTTGCTGCCCTGAATGACACTGCCCTTAGGAGCATCATCCACCATCTATATAGAATCTTTTTTTTCTTTTAAAAAAAAAGATTACAAATGAACGGTGATAATGCTCTTAAGAGCACTGCCTTTAAGGGCATCATCAAACAAACCCCTGAGGATCCTCAACAGGGTTGGGAAAGTCTCCCATCGTACACGTTCTTAGTCTGCCAACGGTCCCAAATGTTTTGAATCCTTTTCAAAAAAAAATTTCTTTTCCTTTTTCACAAGTTGTTTGCTTTAACTTTAACATCAAATCAGCCATAAAAGAAATTAGACAAGGGAATTAAGATAAGACATCAATCTAACAAATTGATTTAGAGACTCAAATGTTAGATATCATTCTCATATAGTCCACTAAATAAATATACGAAAGATCTTCATCATATCCCCTTTCTCCAATCTCCTTTCACTATAACATGAATTAATGGCCAACATGTAGTATCCTAAATCATGAAAACACATGAAAAAAAAGAAGCCAAGTTCATGTTTATCGTGGAAGCAACAAATACGTACTCAAAAGTAATAGTAAATTAATTGTACAACTTAAAATATTTGAGTTGTATCATTACTATCAGTTATAAATTTTGAAAAATTTAACAAATGTTCGATCTTATATTAGCACATGAGTTAAGCTCGAGTATTTGATTATGATATATTACAAATCAGTGTAATTGGGAGGAGAATCGTGGAGAACAACTATTCGGTGAGTTAGACGGGTATTTATTTTAGTTATCGGTAAATAAAATTGTTTAATTGATATGAGAAACTCAGACTATGGCACAAAATAGTAAACCAGTTTGATTCTAAAATTCATGCTTATTTATTTATATATATATATATATATATATATATATATATATATATGGCTTGTTTACACCTAAACTTTTGATGACCACACAAATACAAAATATAATCTACTCGAATAGGGTAACTAAATTGAAAGAGTTGAATTTAAATTATGGATCTTAACATAATTAAGTATCTAAATCTTAAATGGTTAATGAGCTGAAACATGCCTCGATATGGGGAACTATTATATGGATACCTTAACGGGTCCAATCTAGAATAACACTTAACAGTGTAATAATTTACGATCCATCAATGGACAAATATAGAATATAAAAAAAATCACCACAAAGTATTATACTCCCTTACTACCTCTGCACTTTTATAACCCTCTCCCAAAAATCAATAAGTTTCTTAAACATGTAAAGAACATACTCTCGCATTTCTTGAAATTGAGCAAGTCCCTTCATTTTTTTTATTTATGAAAAGTAATTCATATCATTAAGTGATAAACAATATTCAGTGGATAATCTTCACTATTAGTATGAACAACTTTGTTGGATTACGCGAAATATGTGAGGCCGGATACTATATAACTCACTAGCAAGACAACGAATATCAGAGATAATGAGACTAATAACTAACAAGTTATCTCATATATCCATCACCGTCATCACAGATAGACAACCCCTTTTAATGACCGAGCATTGTAATAATTGTATTATTATAATTAAATCGATAAATATGTTATTTCTTGAAATCAAGCAATTCATTTTCTTGAAATACTCGTATTCTAATTATTACCTAGTCATTTTTACCTATAGCCTTTAAACTCAAATGTTACCGTGAGCTTTTGGTTTAATTTTTATGCAATTAAATTTCGCCCCCATTAAAATTACTAGATTCGTCCATGGACATGGTCCACATTGACCCATGAAACATTATATATACATACAATATACAAAATCAAAATAAATTTACGGCATCATCTAACATAAAATTCCCAGTATCCTTGTGGCAAGTTGCTTTCTCAGTTTTCATACCTTCACTTCGATTTTGTTTCGACGTGAAAATAGTAAGCTTTCCTTTAGTATCAAATAATTATTTAGTATGAATTATTTGAGATAGATGTATTATATTGGATATACTATTAAATTTATACAGTTACTATTTGATAAAAGATAATACAGAGGAGATCCATTCACTATATACATTGTTAAATATATTATTTTTTGCTCGTGTTATTATTGCCATTAAGAACGATGTTCATAAGGTTATTTATACATATCAAATATATGATATAGATATCCTCCATAGCATTACCTTTTAAAACGACATCAAAGAAACGTCCTTTTTGTATATAGATCTATAAATTGAAAAACAAAAAAGAATAATTATCTCACAAAGTTGTGAATCGAAAAAAAATTAAATTTCTTAGCATATTGGATTCGTACTTTAGGCAATTAACCAACATCACATGGTTCGAGATTTTGTTCGCCTAATCACACCTATATACCTCGTCACACACTCACATGTGATGTCCCAAGTTGAACAAGGAATCTAAGTACAATAAAATACTGATTCCTTCAACCGCCTTTTTGATTTTTTATTTAGCTGACTCTAATATCAACGATCCCAATATTTCTGATGTTATTGAGTCCATTAGGATCTTTGGATTTTTCATTCGGATAACTCCGAATTTCCACTCTCTAGATTGGTAGGAATATTTTTGTGTGAACTCTATGACACAAAATACGTGGGGGTCGCTCCGATCGGTCCTTAAGCTAGCTCCTAATTCCATACTCTCTAAGTTGGTAAGAATAATTTTTTTCTCCCAAATAATTGTTTACCAAACTTTATATAATCTAAAAAGCTTGATGAAAATAACTACTAATTATATTATAAAAAATATAATAATAATAATAAAACTTATGGAGTGTTGATGTTGATGAACAAAGTATATTTTGGTTAATTTAGGTTCTCTTAAAACTTTAAGACATCAACTACTCTATCAACCCACAAACTATAATTTTTTTTATTTTTCAATTTTTTGGAAAAACACACTAACAACATGGTTATATTTTTCTCTTATTTCTCAACCATCATTATTTTATATTTCATATGTTTATTAAATAATATTTATTAGTCCATTTCATATCATATAACCTTCAAAATCTATAATCTTAATTAATTAATATGTTTCAAGATTGTTTGAAAGATACTAAGAAAAAAACAATTTAAAATACTCGCGTTGATTCACATGCAAAAGCTCCAACATCTCAATCTTTTTGTCCGAAAAATTAGAGGTGGTGATTTTTTTCATGTTTTTAACACTATCAACTTGATATTATTTAAATTCAAATTCAAAAGTTAAAGTTTCAAGAAACGTCCTATCAGTGGGCTATGATAAAACCATAAAAGTCATTAAAATTGACTTAAGCCGCCGTTAAAGATGTTGCTTTCATTTAAAGGCGTCATTTCAAATGTCATCTTCGTTATTTAAAAAAAGAAATTGAATGCGTCATATAAAATGTTTTTTCAAAAAATATTATATTTTATTAAAAATATTATATAAAATGGCGTCTTTAATAATGCATATTTTGAAATAAATAAACGAAAACATTTGCCATCTGTAAAATCTTGCAGGCAAACTTCAGCATGAAGTTATGTGTTACATCAATATTTACATTGAATATAATTGCATTAAGCTGTAAGATAAGCTTATGTCTTATTTAAAAGAACCGTATATTGAACTTTTTTAAAATTTATATATTTATATCCCCGCAAATAAGAAAAATGAATAGTTTAAGAAATGATATTGGTCAAATACTTATTTTTTTGTGATCTTTTTGTAAAATAACATTCAAACGCATATGAATAATGAAGGCTAACCAAATGTCAGAAATTAAAAATATTATATTTAAAATCTTGATCAAATAAGTTTTATTTTTTAAAATTTTAAAATAATCCATAAGAAAAGGAGCTCCTTGGTTTCGAGAATGAAAATTTGAGAAAAAATATAAAAAAATAATCTCACGATTCATCAAATTTTGACGAATATTACTTATTTTACAGAACTTGTTTCCCTCTTTAGTTTCATTTTCCTTTATTTTCTGTGAAATAAAAAATACAGGTCAAAGACAATGCTACGCACTTAGCAGCGACCAAGGGACAAACAACTTTCTGTATCGATGATACACATTACTGATAAAGAGTAGAGTTCAAACATGGCAATGTAATATATATGTGTGTGTGTACATATATATATATATTCTTAATGTCCCATTTAATCTCATGAATTGTTCGAGCACAAGTTGATTGAATGATGTGTGTTTCCGGTGCGAAGAAGTAATAACCAGGCTTATTAAAATATTAATGTATTTAATTACGTAAATCATTACTCACTTCGAGGACAGAAATGGGACAGGGTTCAAATCCGAGACTGCGAAGTCTTTTAATGAAGGTGGTGCGAGCTGGGCCAAAAGGTGGGCTTGTGGCCCAACTCGTACCACCTCCATGAAGGAAGTTTGAGATCACATGTTCGAGTTTCATCTTAGTCCTACCTCTTTCCTCTTTAGTTATAATGATTGCTCGAAAAAAAAAAAATTGGCATGCTGACTAGCGTCTACTCTTGATTCTTGAAGCTTCATCTGTTTACTGACTTATAAAAATTAAAGCACGAATTGTGGAAATCTTTTTACGAAATAAAAACTTGGTCCATCAAGTTGCCTGCAAGATTTGACAGATGTTTTCTTTTATTATTTCAAAATATGCATTATTGCAGGCGCCATTTCATATGACGCCTTCAATAAAAAAATAATATTTTTTTTGAAAGCGCCAAATTATATGAGTCCTTCAAATTATTATTATTTTAAATAATGAAGACGTCATTTGAAATGGCGCCTTCAAATGGCAACTTAAATCATTTTAATGACTTTCCTAGACATCAGTTATTTTGTTAAATTAAATTTTCCCGATTATTATTAAAAACCATGACCAAATTTCTTTATACTAATCCATGCATATGTCCAAATCCGATCCATACAAAAAAAATTCATATTTGATCCATTACATACATTCTCACGCAGTCACACATCTAGATGAGAAAATATTTGTATAGATCGGGTGTTTGTAAAAGCTAAGATATATAAATATATAATATATGATGTGATTCGTGATTTTTGAATATAAGGTAGAATAAAATGTTAATGAAAAATAACGATAAACACACCAAGATTTTTTACGTGAAAAACCCTCAAATTGAGAGAAAAACCACGGGACCTAGTCCAGAAACTTCACTATAAACGTTGATGATTTACAAGACACTCTGGACACAAATAACAATCGCTCAATGACCTGCACGAATATTTTAGAGAAATAACAGAAAAGACCGAACAGACATAAATTTGCTCTCTTCGGAGTCTTTTGCCCAGAAAAATCCAACCCCTACTATGATGACATCCGCGGGTATTTATAGAACTGTTCCTAGTGATTGGCTCGCGGTGGATCCGGAACACGATGTCCTCTGAACGTGGCTTAACTGGAGCCCAACGTGTCCGAGAAATCCGCGCCCCATTACTGCACGTTTATTCACGCCGGTTAATTTGTTAGTTACTCCCGGGTCTTCCGCCAATCTTTGACCAGAAAATCGAGGAGGTTTAGCAGCTGTTCGGCAAAACCCTGCTCGGTGCTATCTGCTCGGTGCATTCTGTTCGGTATATGACTTGTTCGGCTCTTGAGGGGATTTTACCCGAGGAAGTCAATATGTCATATGACATCACCTCACCCCTAAAGTAAAGCAAGACGAGACTTTTGAAGTGTTGTTTTATTGTCTTCGGGTAAAATCCTAAACTTAACCTGCTCGGAAATTTTTGCCGCCCTTTTTTCTCGCTCAAAAATTTCAAATGCCACGCGGCGTTTCGTTTCCCGAGGCACCTTTATGACCGTTCATTCCTTTATTTTGGACGGTGAAGATTGAATGACTGTTCATATGGTCCCCGCTATAAATACACATCCATTTTCTTCATTTGTCTCTATTTTGCTGCATTTTGCTTTCGAGCTAGCACCAGACGATCGAACAACTTTCTCCAACAGTCTTTCTTTTTTAATCACCAAGTATGGTTTCTTCCTCCGCCGACTCTTCATTACAGGCGATAGATATGTTCAATGAGGGGGACGCTCTTAGCCCCTCTCCTCAACCTTCTTCCTCTTCTTCTGATAGTGACAGAACTCTAAGCTCATCTGCCGCGTCAGCTGCTCGTTTACAGGAGCAGAGACTTGCTACAGAGCGAGATTTAGTTAAAGCCCGCGTTCCCTGGTTCGAGATCTTCGAGTCTGAGGTCAAATTGACTCAGCACCTCAATAATATCCGAACTAAATGGGGGATTTCCGAGGGGACTTATTATTGCCCCCCTTCTGGATCTCGTCCTCACTTGCCCCCTAAGGGCTATTTTCCTTTTTATATAGACCAGTTCCGAGGAAGCCTCCGTTTCCCTATCCCTCCTTTCTTTATTGAAGTAGCATCCTACTTCTGTGTTTCCCTTAGTCATTTATTTCCCAATAGTTATCGATTATTAGCAGGCTTTTTCATAGTACTTTCTTATCTGGGTTTTACCCCTACTCCTGAACTTTTTCATTATTTTTTTCAACTGAACAAGAAAGACATCGGGCTTTTTTACTTTTCCTCAAGGACAGGGGTTGGCTTCCTCAAAAAATACCCCTCGTCCATAAAAAATTGGAAAAACTCTTACTTCTTTGCTCGTCCCCTCCAGCCTTGGGATTGCCCTATGGAGTGGAGGGAAAGTCTCCCGAGGGGGAAATCAATCAAGGGTCACCTTGAGGAGGAACCGTATTTGTCGGTTTCGTCGTGCACTTGGCGATCAGTGTTTTAATTTGATGGAGCTGATTGACGACGGACTGCTATACTTGTTCCAGTTGAGCCCCAAGGGTGTATCCTTGAAAATGCCCCTCGGGTGAGTGCTTTTCAAGCAGTCTTCTGCGTTTTATTTTTGACTTATCATGTTCGGACTAATATTTCTTGCTCTTTTCAGAAACAAAAATGATGAAGGCTAGGATGGCCGAGAAGCTGAAGGAGAAGAGCCAGAAAGGTCAAACTTCTAAGGCTGCTACTACTTCTGCCCCTCCCCCGTCTGTCGAGATTTTGACTCCTCCTGAGGATAGGGCTTCTCTTGAGGGGACTCAAGCCCTTCGTCGTCGGAAGAGGGCTACTCCCGAAGGTCCAAGTTCTTCGCCCCAAGCACTTCCCAATAAGAAAACTTCTTCTTCCCTTATCCCTTCCGAACCTCGAGCCTCCTCTCAACCCGCTCTCGGTGTTTCTCGGCCTACCTCGAGATACCATATCCATTCGTGAACGTATTCTCCCACCGTTCCACTACTGAAAAACCCCGACCCCAAAGCCTCCCACTCCATTTTGTGCTACACCCCCAACTCAGCCGACCGTAAGTACCTCGGGGAATTAGCTTTCAGCAACTTGGTGAACGACTTCTCCTCCTCCTTTACTCAGGTAACTACTTTTACCAACTAATCTGCTTCGCTTGTCTTTTTACAACACCTTTCGTTACTTTAATTTTGTATATGCTCCGATGCAGGCCCACATGATGGCGGGTGAGCTTCTCACTCGTTTTCATTCAGTTCGATTGGCTGATTGGCAGAACTAGAAGCGCATCAGGCATTTAGAGAGTATGGGCGAGGAGCTGAAAAAATAGTGAGCCTTCTTGAGGAGCGGCACTTGGCCCTAGTGTCAGCTCGGGACAAAGCGGAGAAGACCCTGGCAGAGGAGCGGACAAAATTCGCCGATCTGGAAGGTGCTAATTCTACTTTGTCGGAGCAGTATAAATCCCTGGCTGAGCAACATCAAGCTGTCTCTGAGCAACTTGCTCAAGAGAAATCTTCCACTGCTGCTCGTGTGGAAGGACTCTGGCTCTCGAGGAAAGCTGAGTTTTTGAAGTCTCCGGAGTACAGCAACATGGTGGCTGACCGTGCTTATAAGTTTTTTGATCATGGCTTTGAAGCATGCGTCAGCCAATTTGGATCTCAAGGCTACCCTCCCGAAGGAGCTTCAAAAGATTTTCTTGATGTAAGTGCTGCTCTGGAAAGCCTCCCCGAGGAGCTTTTTAACCCGTAGAGCTTTTACCATTTTTGTATTTCTTTTTCGTTCATTAATAAAATTATTTACTTGCAATTCGGAACAAGCTTGCTACCCCGAGCATAAACACTTAGGCAATTTTAGGTTTGAAATGTGGACCAAACATCCCGATCCCACGAGTAAACTAATGATAACTTAACGTTTGAACGTGGACCAAACATCCCGATCCCACGAGTAAACCGATGATAATTTAACGTTTAAACGTGGACCAAACATCACGATCCCACGAGTAAACAACTAAAATTCCGAACAAGCTCGCTACCCCGAGCATAAACACTTATGCAATTTTAGGTTTAAAACGTGGACTAAACATCCCGATCCCACGAGTAAACAACTAAAATTCCGAACCAGCTCGCTACCCCGAGCATAAACATTTAGGCAATTTTAGGTTTACAACGTGGACCAAACATCCCGATCCCACGAGTAAACAACTAAAATTCCGAACCAACTCGCTACCCCGAGCACAAACACTTAGGCAATTTTAGGTTTAAAACGTGGACCAAACATCCCGATTCCACGAGTAAACAACTAAAATTCCGAACAAGCTCGCTACCCCAAGCACAAACACTTAGGCAATTTTAGGTTTAAAACGTGGACCAAACACCCCACCCCACGTAAACAACTAAAATTCCGAACCAGCTCGCTACGAGCACAAACACTTAGGCAATTTTAGGTTTTAAACGTGGACCAAACATCCCGATCCCACGAGTAAACAACTAAAATTCCGAACCAGCTCGCTACCCCGAACACAAACACTTAGGCAATTTTAGGTTTAAAAAGTGGACCAAACATCCCGATCCCACGAGTAAACAACTAAAATTCTACCCCGAGCACAAACACTTAGGTAATTTTAGGTTTAAAACGTGGACCAAACATCCCGATCCACGAGTAAGTAAACAAAAATTCCGAACCAGCTCGCTACCCTGAGCACAAACACTTAGGCAATTTTAGGTTTAAAACGTGGACCAAACATCCCGATCCCACGAGTAAACAACTAAAATTCCGAACAAGCTCGCTACCCTTAGGCAATTTTAGGTTTAAAAAGTGGACCAAACATCCCGATCCCACGAGTAAGTAAACAACTAAAATTCCGAACCATCTCGCTACCCGAGCACAAACACTTAGGCAATTTTAGGTTTAAAACGTGGACCAAACATCCCGATCCCACGAGTAAACAACTAAAATTCCGAACCAGCTCGCTACCCCGAACACAAACACTAAGGCAATTTTAGGTTTAAAACGTGGACCAAACATCCCGATCCCACGAGTAAACAACTAAAATTCCGAACAAGCTCGCTACCCCGAGCACAAACACTTAGGTAATTTTAGGTTTAAAACGTGGACCAAACATCCCGATTCCACGAGTAAACAACTAAAATTCCGAACAAGCTCGCTACCCCGAGCACAAATACTTAGGTAATTTTAGGTTTAAAACGTGGACCAGACATCCCGATCCCATGAATAAACCGATGATAACTTAACGTTTAAACATGGACCAAACATCCCGATCCCACGAGTAAACCGATGATAATTAATGTTTAAACGTGGACCAAACATCCCGATCCCACGAATAAACTGATGATAATTTAATGTTTAAACGTGGACCAAACATCTCGATCCCACGAATAAACTGATGATAATTTAATGTTTAAACGTGGACCAAACATCCCGATCCCACGAATAAATCATTAGAATTCCGAACAAACTCGATGAATCAAATACTTTATTTTATTACTGCTGAATTCATAAAATAAAAAAAAAAAGAAAGATTACACAAAATATTTCTTCAAGTTATGAATGTTCCAAGGTCTTACCAACTTCCGACCTTCATGATCCTCCAGCCTGTAGGCTCCTCTTCCGACCACTTCCTTGATTTTGTAAGGGCCTTCCCATTTGGGTGCCAACTTTTTTACCTCACCAGCAGGATTTGTTATTCGTAACACTAAATCCCCGACTTATGTTCTTGGTCGAAACCTTCGGTTATAGGCATTGGTAATCCTTACTTTGTATAGCTCTGTTCTTGCTACAGCTTGTTCTTTTAGCTGATCAATCTCATTTAACACTTGCATTCTTTACCCTCGTTCTGCTCTGGATCATAACATTGTACGCGGAGAGTTTCAACCCCAATTTCTGCTGGAATGAGGGCCTCCGAACCGTATACCAGACCATACGGAGTTTCCCCTGTAGATACCCGAGGAGTTGTTCGGTAAGCCCATAAGACTCCAGGTAGTTCATTTACCCATTCTCCTCGGGCCCCTTCCAGCTTCGTCTTAATCCCATGTAATAGAATACGGTTAATAACTTCGACTTGCCCATTTGACTGTGGATAGGCCACTGACGTGAATACTTGCTTGATTTTTATATCATCGCACCACTCATGTAGTTTCTTTCCCTGAAATTGCCTTCCATTATCCGAAATAATTCTCCTCGGTATTCCGAACCGACATACTATGCTTCTCCATAAGAATCTGATAATTTCCTCCTCAGTTATTTTTGCTAGAGGCTCAGCTTCCACCAATTTAGTAAAGTACTCAACTGCTACTAGGAGGAATTTTCTTTGCCCCGTGGCAAGAGGAAAAGGTCCGACGATGTCCATCCCCCATTGATCGAAGGGACAGGAAGTAAAAAACTGCTATTTAGGACCTCTGTGGGTATATGAGATAAATTTGCATGTTCTGGCAATTGTTACATTTTTTAACAATTTCTTCGGCACTTTCTCTCATACTGGGCCAATAGTATCCTGCCCGAAGGGCTTTCTGATATAACGTAGTACTTCCCGAATGATTCCCACAACAGCCTTCGTGAATCTCCTTTAGCAAATGTCCTACTTCTTGTACTGATGTGCATTGCAAGAAGGGAGCTGAAAATCCCCTTTTGAACAATTTATCTTCTGCTAACACAAAACGCCTCTCCATTCTCTTCACCCGAGCAGCTTCCTTCGGATCTATTGGCAACACCCTATTTTTCAAGAATTTAACGATATGCTCTCGCCAATCGGATATGATACAAGGCTCCAAATTCATTATACTGTTGATAGCTATGTGCGAGACCAAAAGATCTTGTACCAGCACTTTCCTGTTCTTCCACTCATGAATGGAACTAGCTAATTTTGCGAGTGTCTTGCTCGGTTATTATCTTCTCGCGGTATTTGCTTCAATTCCACTTCCTGGAACTGAGTCATTAATACTTGGGCCTTCTCCACATATTTTTTCAACTTTTCTTCTTTCACCTTGTACACCACATTTTCCTGCTGAACAACCAGCATTGAATCCATGAACACTTTTACTTTCCAAGCTTCGGCGTCTAATGCTACTCGTAAACCTGAGAGGAGAGCTTCGAATTCGGCTTCATTGTTTGAAGAATGAAAACCGAACTGAATAGCTATGGCAATTTCCTCTCTTTCTGGATTGATAAGTATAATTCCTGCGCCGCTTCCTATTTGAGTAGATGATCCATCTACAAATAGGCTCCAATCTTTTTCTTCGCGAGTATGAGTCACTTCAACCAAGAAATCCGATAAGGCCTGAGCTTTGATGGTAGTCCGAGGCTGATAAGAAATATCGAACTCACTCAATTATGTGGCCCATTTCACCATCCTTCCTGAAATTTTAGCTTTTGGCAAGAGCCTTCCTAAGGGAGTGCTCGTTACCACCATGATAGGGTGAGATAGAAAATACGGCCAAAGCCTTCTTGCTGTGATCACGAGAGCCAAAGCTAATTTTTCAATTTCAGGGTATCTCTGTTCGGCTCCTTGCAAAGCTCGACTGACATAATATACCTGTTGCTGCTGCCCTAATTTCTCTTGAATTAACACCGAGCTGACAACTTCCTCGGTTACCGACAAGTAGACGAGGAGGGTCTCATTGTGCTCGGGTTTATTCATTAAGGGTAACTGAGCTAGATATTCTTTCAAGTCTTCGAAAGCTTTCTGACACTGATCATCCCACTCAAACTGCATTCCTCGCCTTAATGCTTTAAAGAAAGGCAAACTCCTATCAGCCGATCGAGATATGAATCGACTAAGCGCTGCTATTCTTCCTGTTAATCTTTGTACTTCGTTCAAGGTCCGAGGAGGACTCATCTCTCGGATTGCTCGGATTTTCTCAGGGTTAGCTTCCACACCTCTCTCTGTCACCATGTACCCCAAGAATTTTCTACTATGAATTCCGAAGGTACATTTGGCTGGATTTAATTTTATGCCAAATCTTCTTAAAGTGGCAAAGACCTCCTCCATGTCTTCGATCAGATTTTGGGCCTTCTTGCTTTTGATCAGGACGTACAACATAAACCTCTACGTTCCGTCCTATTTGATCTCTGAACATTTTATCCATCAGTCTCTGATAAGTGGCCCCTGCATTTTTCAATCCGAAGGGCATTATGACATAGCAAAAAGTTCCTCCCGCTGTGACAAAGCTAACCTTGGACTGATCCTCGTGGGCTAAGGGGATTTGATGATATCCCTGATAAGCATCCATAAGACATAACAGCTCATGTCCCGCAGTAGAGTCCACTAATTGATCAATCCTCGGCAATGAATAACAATCTTTGGGACACGCTTTGTTCACGTCTCGAAAATCTACACACATCCTCCACTTGTCTCATGCTTTAGGTACTAGAACCACATTTGAGAGCCATGTAGGGAAACTAATCTCCCGTAATGCCTTCTCTTCTACTTAATTGCCCGAGCACTGGTCCACATTTAGATGATGCTCAGCAATCTCAGGTTTTACCCCAATTAAATCAGAGTTATTCCAAGCGAACACATCCACGTTATCTATTAAGCACCCAATCACCCTTTTCCTCAATTCTGGAGCCAACTTGGATCCGATGCGAGTAGTTTTTGTCGGGTGACCTAACTCGATACTCATAAATTCCTCCTCGGGGACTATCCGCTCCTCCGCCTCAGGCTGTCCATGTTTCCTCTTATTATTTCATCGCTCCCTTCTTTTCTATTATTTCCCTTGTCTTGCTTCAACTCTTGCACATAGCATTTTCTTGATGAACTCCGACTTCCCCTTACTTGTCCCACTTCCTCTCCTACTGGGAATTTTACCTTCAAGTGGTAAGTAGAAGCAACCGCTTCAAAGGCCGTTAATGCCGACCGACCAATATTATATTATAGGAGGAATGTGCATCCACTATGAGGAAGGTGATCATCTTCGTCTTTGTCTTGGACTCCTCTCCTAATGTGACGGGTAAAGACACTTGTCCTATAGGACTTATGACTTCTCCGATAAACCCATGCAAAGAAGTATTCACTTTTGTACAGCTATACTTCCCAATTCCATCTGTTTCAAAGTATTAAGGAAGAGCACATCTGCCGAGCTGCCTGTATCGATGAAGATTCTTTGCACATTGTGGCCAGTGTGGCTGTGGCTGAAATAACCAATGCATCCTCGTGGGGAAAATAAATCCCTTGTAAATCTGCAGGTCCGAAAGCTTTAGAAGGACTCTCCTGAGTATGACTTGGATTAATGGATAACACTTCGAGTCTTCGAGCATAACTTTTCTTGCTCGGTTAGAATCTCCACATGATGTTCCTCCCAAAATCATATGTATAGTTCCTCGGTTAGGAACATTGCTCACGGTTCTTTCCCTGGTAACTTGATTTCCTCCACTCTTTCCCCTTGTAATGCCAAGGAACTGGCTGAAGTGCTCCTCTCCCTGGATTAACATTATTCGAGGGAAAGGAGCACTGTTCCTCAGGTCATCGTCAGCTCCTCGCCTTATACCATTATTCTTCCTTCATGAACGCCCTCCTCGGGTGCTTCCTCCTCGGAATACTCCTCTTCCATAAGGTCCCCCCCGACCCCGCTTCGGCATAATTTGATTCATGGCTACCTCCCGATAAGATCTCATCGGTAGGTATTGATCAAAGTTCCTCTTAGGCTGTTCCAGTGGCCTCTCCTTCCTATTGACTTCACCACCATTTTTATTTCCTTCTTCTGTTTCATCCTCTGCACTTCCTCCAAATTAATATATTTAGAGGCACGCCCTAGTAATTCATCATAATCCGACGGTGGCTTCTTGGCCAACGATCTGAACAGATCCCCCTCCCTCAACCCTTGGGTGAAAGCGCTGGCTAGTATTTCAGACGTCACATGCGGAACATGAAGGCATGCTTGATTGAATCTTTTCAGAAAATCCCGCAGGGACTCCTTATCCCTCTGCCTGAGACCGAACAAACTCAAGGCTGTTCTCTTGCAACTTCTACTGCTCGCAAATTGATGAAGGAACAACGAGCTGAATTTAGGAAAGGAATCCACTATTCCTGATGGTAATTGATCGAACCACGATTGAGCAACGCCATCTAGGGTAGTCAAGAACACTCTACATTTCACCCCATCTGACAGCTGATGAAGGAGGTGAAGCATTTTCAAATCGAGACAAATATTCTTCTGGATCCGTGCTGCCATCATAATTCCCCACACTTAAGTTCTAAAATTAAGAGGTAGAGGATCATCAATGACTTGAGTAGTGAATGGGGTGCTCCTCCTTGCCGAGTTAATACGACCTTCCATTTTATTGCGCATTTTTTGTAACTCCTCCTTTAAATCCTCCATTTTATGTGTGTAAAGCCCTATCCATTTCATCATTTGAATGATTAGGAAAGTCTTTCAATTCTTCAGCCTCCTCCTCCGACTTCTTTATAGAGGTTGAGTCTTCATCTTCTTCCTTATTTTCTTCCTGACAGGGGGGTCTAAAGTTTCATAACTTCTCCGACAGTTTTAGCAATCATCTCAGTCAAATGTTCCATGGGTATTCCTCCGGTGGGTAATACTCGTGAAACATTCTGCGATGATCCAGCCTCCCCTGCTCCTTCTGCTTCTGGGCATGAACGTGGGGGGGGGGGGGGGAGGGGGGGGTCGTTGGTTTATCCCTTCCCGACATTGGCCCTCGCCCTTTGCTTCTAACCATTTCGCTTTGGATTCTTAATGAATATCATTGCTTCAACGTCTTTACTCTTTATTCCCACAGACGGCGCCAATGATGTGATTCGTGATTTTGTGAATATAAGGTAGAATAAAGTGTTAATGAAAAATAATGATAAACACACCAAGATTTTTTACGTGGAAAACCCTCAAATTGAGAGAAAAACCACGGGACCTAGTCCAGTATAAAATTTCACTATAAACGTTGATGATTTACAAGACTCTCTGGACACAAATAACAATCGCTCAATGACTTGCATGAATATTTTAGAGAAAAACAGAAAAGACCGAACAGACATAAATTTGCTCTCTTCGGAGTCTTTTTGCCCAGAAAAATCCAACCCCTACTATGATGACATCCGCGGGTATTTATAGAACTGTTCCTAGTGATTGGCTTGCGGTGGATCCGGAACACGATGTCCTCTGATCGTGGCTTAACTGGAGCCCAACGTGTCCGAGAAATCCGCGCCCCATTACTGCACGTTTATTCACGTCGATTAATTTGTTAGTTACTCCCGGGTCTTCCGCTAATCTTTGACCAGAAAACCGAGGAGGGTTTAGCAGCTGTTCGGCAAAACCCTGCTCGGTGCTATCTGCTCGGTGCATTCTGTTCGGTATATGACTTTTTCGGCTCTTGAGGGGATTTTACCCGAGGAAGTCAATATGTCATATGACATCAATATATATATGTATTGATGTTTGTAAGATCGGGTATACAGAATTAAATCACATCTACATGTTTCTTATAGGGCTTGGAAAGACGTCAAAGAAGAATTTATACCAGCAGGCTTTTGATAATTTCATTGCAACCTTGAGACACACAAAAAGAAATATTGATAAAAGTATTTGATTTCTTATCGATGAATGGCTCATACCTTATATATTAATGTTATTATATCCCAACCTTTGATATACCCAAATATTGTATTTTGATTCCAATTTGCACACCTTTGATTTACTCCGTGAAATGCTTTGTATCTTTGGCTGTGTGCCTCTCGAATGATAAGGCTGTGATTTGTTAATTATCAGGTATCATCATTTGTTCTTCTGCAGTTTTAAAAAGCCCACAAAAATGATGAGTCCCGTGATAATATTGATATTATGTAATCATGAGAGATCCGTTTTAAAAAGGTTTTAGTTATATAATAGCGAGTGCGATCTATTTTTACTTATTTTGAATTCTTTTGATGTGTATATTAATAAGTTATTAATATTATTAGATATGATGGTGAATAAATAATAATATTACAAATAAGATTAGATGATAAATTATTATTTTATATTTGGTCATGATCAATGATATTATTTTTTATTATAATTTTTTAATGTTAATATTATTAACTAAAATTCTGAAATTATGATAATAAGACTAATTATAATTTTTATCTTTCTCTAACATTATCAATTAAAATTAATTGTTTTAATATTATTAATTAAAATTCATTAAATACACAATTTTATCGATTGAATTTTTAATAGTGAATTTAATTTTTATCTTCTATAAATTAACTTGATTACCAAATATAAAAAAATGGCGCCCCGAATATGAATACCAAAAATAATATAAAACATCAAGTCGTACAAAAATATGTTGGAACGTAGAAGACCAAACAATCACAAGCTAAAGAGTAATTATTCCACAATAAAATTGTGAATAATATTTTATCATTGGATTGTTTGAGCTCATTTTTCAAAAAAAATATAGGGATATGCAACAACTATCTGAATAGAACAACAAGTATAACTGAATCGAACCGAAAAATTTTAGTTCGGTTTCGGTTATAAAAAAAATCAGTTTTCAGTTTGGTTTTGATTATAGGGTTCAGTTAACCATATCAAACTGGAAATCGAAATTTAAAAAAAAAATTAAATGTTTATAATTTTATTTAATGGTCTAAATTTTTTATGGATAATTTTTTAATGATTTAAATTTTAGTGGTTTTATTTTATAAAAAAAAAAACTAATTTTTTATAAAAAAATTAAGTTAAAAAACGATTTAACCGAAAACAAACCGAAACCAAAGTGAAATATTCGATTTTCGGTTTGAAAATTTGAAAACACATTCGATTAACCAAACTTTCGGTTCGGTTTGGTTCAAACCGAACCGTTTGCACACTCCTAAAATAAACAATGGCCGAGTCATAATATCCATTGGATTTGGATATATATATGTTGATGGATCTGGGCCTAGATCTTGAAAAATGAAAAACTGGACCCTTTTAAATTAAAAGTTTTAATGGGGTTTTAATATGTTGAGCCGAGTGTGTCTATGTAAGTGTAGCTCTTTCCCTCTATTTTCAGTATTTGATCACATGATTTAATATATTTTATGAAAGGTTTACACCATATTTATGGGGATGTAAAGACTCTTTTGTAGCGTGTATAGAAGAAGAAATCCCTTGTTGAGCCTTATGCTGATCTTCTTTAAGTTTTGACCTTCATGAAAACCAATTCCATGTTCCGCATTGCATTTGGAAATGATGTTTCCGTTTGATGAACATACGGTTGAATAGTTGTTGTCTCGGGGCAATGTGTTTGGAGCAACAACTGATGAACAGAACATACTTAGAGGTTAGGTTGTCCATCCGCGCCGCCTTCGGTTAGCCCTCCCTGTCACACCATTGATGCTGGTCATTTAGGTCCGAAATTTTTAGATTTGTCAAAATATGATTTCTTTTATCACCAGAAATTTTTGAAAAGTGACCAAATATAGAAAGTTATAATATATAATATTTAAAATATTTGTAAATATGATTACTAATATAATAAAAAAATTCTAGATGTTTATATTGAACTATTTTTCTCAATTAATAAAATAGTCAATAATTTGATGTTTTTGTATAATAAATAGAAAATGTTTTTTTTTTTTAAATTTCATTCTGAGGAAATCTGCTTTGAATCTTTGATTAAATATTAAGTGTTTTGTTGGAACCATCCTCGCCGACGCCAGCTCTTGTGCGTGGCCTGTCTCGTTTTTTTGTGGTGATTACTCCAGATTGCTCGTTGTGGAATTAACTCGCCTGAAATATGGTGCAAGATAATTTTATCTATTTCTTTGATTTGCACCGTAGGCGACAGTTTTCTGTCAAGAAAAACTGAAGTTCAGAAAAAAAACTACCCTTTTGTCGAAAAATGGCGTCCAAATTGGTAGATAGACGCACCCATGAAGCAGAAAAAACACCCTTGAAATCTCTCTGAGGGAAGCCTTCCTTTTTCTTGAACCTAAATTGAGGCCCCCCCTTTCTCTGACGATTCCGACTCAAGAAGAGTATGAATATCTGATAGAGAGCAATTCTTTACGGCATTTTATGCGAATCTCACTTAGCTAAAGTTCACATCAAGCACTTGCATGGCAAAAGTACTGATGGGTATGAGTATTTTACTGGGTTGCTCATCAAGATTGTGAATGAGATGTTTGTGAAACTCGTTGATCCCGTGAGGACGCAGTTGATTTGGGTCACTCAGGAGATGGTCAATGTGGGGCAGTTGGGTTTGATGGTTTACTGGTGGCCCTTCTGAGGCAGATTGTTGGTGGGGACTTTGGTGAAGAGAATTTGTGGTTGTGTTTTGAAATGGTATGCCTTCTGTCAGAAAAATGGGATTGTTTGTTAGAGGAGGAGCCATTGGTTTTGACTAGTGCTTTGTATGTGTTCCTGCGGTTATTGGCTGATCACTGTAGGGTATTGAATGTTCCAAAGATTGAGGCTTTGAGGCGAATGGAGATTAACTTTAGTATTAAAATGTTGAGACAAGGTTTGTTTATGTCTAAAGATTGGGAGAGACCTTGTTAGGCTTTTGCTAGATT